>QKRW01000016.1:600000-866629 GCA_003260565.1 Monilinia fructigena | reverse complement strand
TTACCGCGAGAAAGTTTTCGAAGAGCTCGGGATGCGCCAGTAGTGCGCTTAGGTATCTCCGCCCTTCCTCGGGGCGGCTGGGCGGGCGTTCGGGTCTAGCCGGCCAGGCGTGAAACTTGCGTTGGGAGATCTCGCAGAATACGAGGTGGTCGGGAGCCTTCTCGAACCCGCAGAGGCAGGTGAGCTCCGCTTCGGTGTGGCCGAACCTTCTGTGGTACTGCGCGAAATCGCCGTGTGCCGTTCGGGTAGCCAGGAGCCGATGTAGCACTGTACGGGGGAGGCGCAGTTCTGGGGGCTCGGTTACGGAGTATCCGAGCTTCCATCTGCGGTACGAGGCCGAAAGGCCTGGGTGGCATTGACTCCACCAATCAGACGTTGCAATGTCCGCGAGGGCCTTCGCCGTTGTGCCTATTCCACTAATCGTAGGCTCCGCTGAGCGATCGTCGTCTGTCCGTCCCTCGTTCGCGCCGGTGTTAGCCAGCTCATCCGCTGCCTCATTGCCTTCGATACCCATGTGGCCTGGGGACCATTTAATGCCAACCTTGTATCGGTCTATGAGGGTATGACATTCGAGGAAAGCCCACTGGGAGGTGTTGGACGCGTTTGCCCGCATGCACCATATCACCGAGGTGCTGTCGATGCACATCCATATCCGCTCGTCTGTAGGCTGGAGGATATCCAGTGCACATTGCAGGCCTTTAAGGGCGCCTATCGCCTCTGCATCGAAGACATGGGAGATGCTGTTTATCGCTCCACTCCCAGTTCTGGCCAGCGTTTGGCCGCGGTACACAGCGTATCCGTAGCCTACTAGCTTTGCACCGTCCTTATACTGTTCGGTGCCATCCGAGAATACAGTGATCGTATCCCTGCCTAGCTGGCTCCACCATGCGTTGAAGTGCTCCGCTGCGGCTTCTTTCGTCCTTCCTTCTGTAGGATCGGTCCTGCAGCCGGGTGAAAAGTGCGATTGGGCCAGTATCGGCCTCGGGGCGCGCGGAACCAGTGCGTCTACGCAGCGCAGCTTAGTTGCGCGTTGCCAGGGTAAAGGCGGCGCTTCGAGCCGGCGGACCAGCGGATGGGCGGCGTCAAGAGTCCTAAGCCTGAGCGCGAAGCGTATGCGGGCGTGCTCGAGGGCAGTGCCGCCCGACGGTAGCCCTGCGTCCCGGAGGACGCTGGCTGTGGGCGCAGTGCGCCAGGCCGGAAGGACCCCTCGTGCCGCTAGAACAATGATCTTGTTGACTTTATCAATCAGCGGGCCCAGCTTTGTGCTGACTAGTTGGTTGCGGTTGTAGCCGGCCGCTGCGCTAGGTTTCAGTCTGCCACCGTACCAGATCTCCGAGCCATATAGCAGGGAGGATTGTACGCATGTGATTACAGCCTTTCTTAGCGATGCAGCGGGCGGGCCGAACTTGACGCCTGCCAGCCCTTTAATGTGGCGTGCAACCTTTAGTGCCTTCGATGCACGTTCTGATACATGCCTTTTAAAAGAAAGCTTGCGGTCTATCCAAACGCCAAGCCAGCGCAAGGCGGGCTGCCCCTCGCCTACCGCAGTCACTGGGCTGATGATAAGCTCCGGCGATACTGCGACGCTAGGTGAGCTTGCGTTTCGTTTCCGCGAGAGGTGTATCATTTCCAGCTTCTCCGGCGCAAAGGCCACTTTGTTCATAGCGCCCCATCTCATAATCTGGCGTATATCGCGCTCTAGCATGGCTACGTTGCTTTCCACTGACTTTGAAGCCCTATAGATCGCAATGTCGTCCGCATAACCGAAGCGCAATGCGCGATCCTGATTAAGAAGTTCCGCCAGATACAGAACGTATAGAATCGGGGATAGCGGCGAACCTTGTGGGGTTCCGCATTGCATCCTCGATTCTGCGGTGTACGTGTCCTCCAGCCGGACCTTGACCCTGCGATCCGCTAGGAACGAGCTGATTAGCCGGAGCAGCTCCATAGGCCAGCCCTGCTTTCGCATCCGTTCCAAAAGCCTTTTGGGTAGCAGCGCATCGAACGCGCCCTGCACGTCCAGTGTAACCAGCGTCACCTCCTTGCCCTGAGCGAATGCCGATTCCACATCATACACGAATGAGGCTACCAAGTCTACAGCCGAGCGTTTGGGGAGGGCTCCGCCATGCTGCGGGCTGATTATTCCGTAGTGTATCGCTGCCCAGGAGATTCTCCTAGCAACGAGCCGTTCCAGGCCCTTCCCGATACACGACAGCAACGCGATCGGCCTCCACGAGCGTACCGAAGTCTTGTCCCTCTTACCCGCCTTCGGAAGCATTACTACTTCCGCAAGCTTCCACTCGGATGGGAAGTGTGTCAGTTCAAGGCACCTTTGAAAGAAGTCCCGTATGAACTCCCCGATGTGCTGCCAACATGCCGTTAGTAGGCGGACGGTAACGCGGTCCGCTCCTGGAGAAGTGCTCGATACACCAATTACATTCTTCTCTGTCTCTTCTAGCGAGATGGCCGTCGTCCACGGGAGCGTCGGTCGCCGCACTTCCGCCTCGAGGGGATCGTAGTCCAGATCGTCCGAGTCGTTGTATCGATGTAGCACTTTTTCCAAAAGAGCCTCCGCTTTCTCCCTGGTGCTTTCAATGCTTATACCATCTACAACCAGCGGCGGGGCCTTAAGTGATGGGGACAGCTTGTGCCATCCCACTACCTTATACAGATCGGCGTCTTCCGCTGCATTATCGATGATCCGGCGCCAGTAGTCGCGTTTGGCGTTACGGATCGTCGAAAGCATTGTGCGCCGTTTACGCTCTTGATCTGGCTCCGATCGCTGGCGCGCTTTCGCATAGCTAGCGTGTAGCTCAGCACAAGCCGGCGTCCACCAAGGTGCTGACCTGGCTGCATTTTGCGCTTTCTTCCCCACCGCTTTGATAGCGTTTTGAAATAGGATGGTCAGAAGTCTGGCGATGTCATCTAGGTCGCCTGGTCCCTGTGCGCTAGCCGGCCGCGGTAGGAGCGGGACCCCCGAGTTAATTATATGCGCAAACCTCTCCAAACTATCCTCTGCAACTCGGTAGCCCGTGTTAGCGTTAGTTTGCTGGCCTCTTCCTGGTATTAGTGTAACTAAAGTGAAGTGGTCCGAGCCGCTATCCAGATCGTGCCTGACCTTCGTCTCCGCGAAGGGGATGTTCGAGAAGGTTAGGTCAATCGTGTGGCCAGCGCGGTGCGTGGGCTCTCCTGGGTCCCCGATGAAGTCTGCTCCGCTGCTTAGTGACCAAGCAGCCAGCAGGGAACCTTGGTTGGAGGAGTGGATTCCTGGCTCAAACATGTCATGCTTTGCATTGAAATCCCCTCCAATTAGAAAGTTCGGCGGTATCTGTAGGCTTATTATATAGTCAATCATATGTCTAGTATTGGGTTCTCTATATATGTTAACAATATGAAAGCCATTCACTTCTAGCCAGACGATATCCCGGTCGGTGCCATTCCGGCGCTGTTGGGTGGTCAGGCCTGCCGCCTTCCGTGTATACGACATGGTCCGTGGTCTCTCCGCTTCGCGTTCGGCCGCTTGCACCTGTTCCCAGGCATCAACGGGCGCGTAGCATTCGTATGCTGGGTGGTTTTGTGTTCTCGTTCCAGGATATGCGCTAGGTTCCTGGATACATACTACATCGGCCTGTTCTTCGAATGCCAGCTGCAGCAGAGCTAGGTGCGCAGGCCCTGATCGTCCTACATTCGCCCAAGCTACTTTTAGTCCGTTGGCTCGTATAATCGCGCAGTCTTCACTGCATCTTTCTGCTCCGTTTTCTAGCATAAAGATGGGGTAGGGGAAGTGGTTGCATCGAGGTCCATGCTGCTGTCTGGAATAGAGCTCATTTCGTCCTCGGATGCGGTCTGAATGCTTCGCTTCGATAGCTCTGCAAGGTTTAGGGATCCAGTGGGGGCCGTTTTGCGTTTTACACGGCGCGTTTGTTGATTCGCTGCCTCATAGTTCGCTACACGTGCTCCTGGGGTTGGAATCACGACTTGTACTCCATCCTTGGAGGTGCGCTCCTGCTGGCGTTTAGCTGCCAGTTCGCATGCTTTCTGCGTGGCTAACTGTTGGCGACGGATTTCGCCTAGCTGGCGTGCAGTAGGTCGGACAAACTTGCCATCCACCTTCTTTGGGGCCGCCGCACAGTGTTTGTGCCCTGCCGGAAAGGGGCCGTAGCATCCAGCGCATCTAGGCGGAGCTGTGCAAGCAGCGCCTTGCGCTCCCTGGTGTTTCGCCGTTGCCACCCCGCAGTTATTGCACTTGGAAGGTGCGCGGCAGTGAAATGAGTTGCAGAATTCCTGGCACCCTGGATTGTGGAGTTCCATGCTCTTCTTCTTAACGGAAAGTCTGGAATATCCCGAGGATCCGAAGAGGGTAAACGAGCGGACTTCCTTTTTGAAGCTAACGTACCAGACCGATGTAGGACCTGATGATTGAGTGTGGTGGCAGCTCACCGGCTTGCTTCCCGTTTGGATCTCGGCTTCCTTGGAAACGATATCGGCTGTAACGAGCTGGTTATCCAATAGACCTGTCAGGACGTTGGGGACGTGGGCTAGTCGATACGTAGACCATTTCTCCACACGCTCAAGGGTAGTACAGCGGGTGGCCCTGCAGATTGCAATAGCGTTCGATTCTTTCAGAATAAGATCGTATACAGCTTTAGTGCTAGGCTTAACCGCCCAGCCTGTAGGGGTGGCCCAAAGCCGTGGGATATCCTTGGCCACAATCTGAGGGACCGCCTTTACAATGGCCTCCCGAATGAGGAACGGCTGATCTCGGACAAGCAGGGATCCTGGTTCGGCCCGAGCGTAGATGCGCAGGTCCGTCTTTTCCTTCAAGGGCCCCGCTGGCGCGTTCTTGGCTACGGTGGGGCTGGCCGCCGGAGTGGTGGGGTTCTCGGGATTTCTGGAGTGTTTTCGGGGGGGGGGCGCGTTCTAAAGGCGCGTTCGTGTTTGTTGTTGCCGTATTTGCGGCTTTAAGGGCTCCCGCGTATGATTGTTTTGTTGGCTGTTTTGCAGCGGGAATCCCAAATAAATGCTGGTTAAGGAAGGCTAACGATCCATTTAGGATCTCCTGGGCGAGCACCTTGTGTTCCTCCGGCGAATTGCGTACGAAGCTCTCGATAGTCGCAGCAAAATTCCCGAAAACTAAGCGTCGAAGCGCTGCTTCGCGTTCCATCCTTTCGAGTCTGTCCAACACTGTTTCGAGCGCTGGTGAGCCCGTAGGATTGGTTACTGGTGGGACCGGTGCCGTGCCGTAAGGAACTCCGATAGATTGGAAAGGCGTAGGAGATACGGCTGTTCGCTCACGCGTATGCGTGTCTGCATTCGCGATCGTAGGCCGGTGCGGCGTCTGAGGCGCCATTCTTGCCGTCGGCAGCAAAGTGTAGCGCCGGCTTCGAATTCTATTATTGAGGGTATAGCAGTATATGTAAAGCTAATTTCGATAGGTTGGAAAAGCGTTTGTAATGTTCTGGAGGAAAGGCTGAAGTCGATTGGTAGATGGTCGTTGCTTAGATTGGTATTCCCCTTACGTCGCGAGCAAACTCGCGGACGCTCGGGTGGTCCCAGTAAAGCACGTGCCGAAACGAACGCCACTCTCACCGTGTACAGGCTGACTCTAGGCCGCAGAACGAACATCCTCGATAAGGGAAGCAGTAGTCTACGTATGCGTAGAATGAAGAAGAGAGAAAAGCGGAAGCGCCTACCCAAACGAGGGGAAGGGGCCGCAAGCATAAGGGAAACGGCACTGCTTGGGGGCAACTAACCGAAGGGCAGGGGCGCCAGGAGTACCATCACGTATGGCTTCGGGCCACACACGGGTGGCACGCGGGGAGGCTATGCCTCCGACGCGGGCCCGTCGCTAATACCCCTTGGGAGGTCAGAACTAGCCATTCTATATAGAGACGTTAAACACTAAATAAATAAATAAATAAATAAATATATTGTGGTAGGAATGATCGAATAACGGAGTGAAAATGAAGAAATGATATTGTCGAACTATGTACCTATTCTGGATTTCTATCTAATTCACTTAAGGTTTTCTTTAAAGAATATCCTTATATTTATATACCTTAATAGCATTCTAGTAGTTTCTATTGTAATTATATAAGATTAGTTTTAAACCGAATCTTACGATCTATAATAATCGCCGAAGGACAACTTAATCGAAATATATTTGTAAGAACCGGCAAATTAAAGTGCTCCCTATATGCACATACGCTTTCCAAGAGCAGCAGCTACACTTAAAGATCTGCTACAATTAAAAGGTAAGCTAGCAAATAAAAAGCGCTAACCTATAAATATATAGGATTTAGAAGAGAGCGAGCAGGAACGCTCCTCCAAATGGAGGGAGGAGGGCTGCAGGAGTAGCGGGAAACGGCACTGTCTAGGTGTAGGGACTGAAGGACGGGGCGCTAGGAGTACCATCAAGTATAGCAACAGGCTATGCACGGGAGGCGCGCGGGAGGCCCTGCCTCCGTCGCGGGCCCGTCGCCAATACCCTTCGGGAGGTCAGAACTAGCCATTCTATACGAAGACGTTAAACTGTATATAAATAAATAAATAAATAAATAATAATAAATAAATAAATAAATAAATAAATAAATAAATAAAATAATAAATAAATAAATAAATAAATAAATAAATAAATAAATAAATAAATAAATAAATAAATAGATAAATAAATAAATCGGTCCTAACAAGCCGTTTTCTTTAATAGAAATTAAAAAGATAAAAAAGGTATTTATAATAATAATTATATTATTATTTAGAAATAGAATTATTATTGTAATAACAGACCCTTAATTTCAATTTTTTTGAAAGGTTTCGTTTATTCTATTTCGAATACCTAATAATTTCTTTTGGGATATCTAAATTAATTGAAAATTGTCGGGATAATCACGTGACGCGCTAGGCTTCGCGCTAACGCTCGGCATTCTATATAGTCGTCGATCCATAGCCTTTAGTTAGTGATCTTTGAGAAACATAACAACGTATTAAGATATAACCCATAGCGCCGCCTTTACCCTGGCAACGCGCAACTAAGCTGCGCTGCGTAGACGCACTGGTTCCGCGCGCCCCGAGGCCGATACTGGCCCAATCGCACTTTTCACCCGGCTGCAGGACCGATCCTACAGAAGGAAGGACGAAAAGAAGCCGCAGCGGAGCACTTCAACGCATGGTGGGAGCCAGCTAGGCAGGGATACGATCACTGTATTCTCGGATGGCACCGAACAGTATAAGGACGGTGCAAAAGCTAGTAGGCTACGGATACGCTGTGTACCGCGGCCAAACGCTGGCCAGAACTGGGAGTGGAGCGATAAACAGCATCTCCCATGTCTTCGATGCAGAGGCGATAGGCGCCCTTAAAGGCCTGCAATGTGCACTGGATATCCTCCAGCCTACAGACGAGCGGATATGGATGTGCATCGACAGCACCTCGGTGATATGGTGCATGCGGGCAAACGCGTCCAACACCTCCCAGTGGGCTTTCCTCGAATGTCATACCCTCATAGACCGATACAAGGTTGGCATTAAATGGTCCCCAGGCCACATGGGTATCGAAGGCAATGAGGCAGCGGATGAGCTGGCTAACACACCGGCGCGAACGAGGGACGGACAGACGACGATCGCTCAGCGGAGCCTACGATTAGTGGAATAGGCACAACGGCGAAGGCCCTCGCGGACATTGCAACGTCTGATTGGTGGAGTCAATGCCACCAGGCCTTTCGGCCTCGTACCGCAGATGGAAGCTCGGATACTCCGTAACCGAGCCCCCAGAACTGCGCCTCCCCGTACAGTGCTACATCGGCTCCTGGCTACCCGAACGGCACACGGCGATTTCGCGCAGTACCACAGAAGGTTCGGCCACACCGAAGCGGAGCTCACCTGCCTCGGCGGGTTCGAGAAGGCTCCCGACCACCTCGTATTCTGCGAGATCTCCCAACGCAAGTTTCACGCCTGGCCGGCTAGACCCGAACGCCCGCCCAGCCGCCCGAGGAAGGGCGGAGATACCTAAGCGCACTACTGGCGCATCCGAGCTCTTCGAAAACTTTCTCGCGGTAACCCAGTACTTCGCCATCAATGCCCGTGCACAGCGAACGCGCGATCAGACAATTCCGGGTGGTTCCCATATGAGCTACGGCTCGCCAAGACAAAACCGCCACTCTTTAACCGCTACTTAGCAATAGGCCGCGCCCTACCTAAGCAGCACATCCAATCTACAAAGGCACCGCCCTAAGGTAAGAACCGGCAGAACGAAGGTGCTTCCTACGCACACATACACTCTTTAACCCAGCGCAAACTGCGCAAGAATGACAGCGGGAGCGCTTCTCTAAATGGAGGGAGAGGGACCGCAGGGGAAAAGGGAAACGGCACTGCTCGGAGGTAGGAACGGAAGGGCAAGGGCGCTAGGAGTACCGACAGGCATAGCACACGGCTATACACGAAAGGCTCGCGGGGAGGCCCGCCTCCGTCGCGAGCCGTCGCTAATACCCTTCGGGAGGTTTGAACTAGCCATTCTACATAGAGACGCTAAACTGTAAATAAATAAATAAATAAATAAATAAATAAAAAGGGTGAAATACTGGGGTGACTATGAGAAAGTTCTCAAACAGCTCCGGGTGCGCCATTATCGCGTTCAGGTACTTTCGTCCTTCTTCGGGGCGGCTGGCGGGCGGTCTGGCTTGGCTTCTCGGCCATAATAACAAAGTATTTACAATAACTTAAAAGAAGAAATTCATTTCGATAATTAATATAAAAACCAAAGTATTAATTTTAATTGTAATTAATTGAAACTTTACAATAAGAAACAAACCATTACTGTAATTTTTTCTATACTGGATATCTTTAGCGACTTTATACAATTGGATACTGTCGGGAAATGGATCATGTGACTTTTGGGCTGCTGTACGAATAATACGTCTAACCGTATTAGGCGTACTAGCACCTCGAGGACGTCTATAAAGTCGTCCTCCATTCCATAGATTACATAGAGAATAACAACGATGATTATACAAGAAGAGATTTAAGTACTTACACTTTAACTGACCAAGTTAATACCAACAGATACTATTCGATAAAATTAACGTTCTTTTAATTTGTTTATACTCGGAAGTAATATATTAATCTTAACCTTTGCCTTTATTACAAAAAAACTAGCTATATTAAAAATTTATTTATTATGTTTAACGTCTATATGAGCTAGCTAGGCTCTTGACCTCCGAGGGGTACTAGAGACGGGTGATACACCAGTGGGTCGAAGACCCAAGAGCTCACCACTTAGGTACGTGTCGTACGACGTCGCTAGGTTGAAGCACTGAGGCCGCCTCCTCCCGGCGGTCTCTCACAACTCTAGCTCTGTTGGGCAGCCTCCTTCCGCCGTTTGAGGGAGCGTCCTGCATTGAAGGGATTAGCCTTTGCTTGTTATATCTAAAAAGAGTGAATGTCGGGCTGTATGGCAATCGCATTGGTAGGGAGTGCTAAAAGGGCAGTTGTTACGTTAGGATGCAGCCTTTGTATCGTCGTATAGAGTGTTGTGCCGCGCTCTATGGGTCGCGCCTCAGATTAGGCTCCGAGGTGAAGCGGGGAGAAGGGGGGGAGGGGGGTAAAGAGGGAAGGGGGGAGGAGAGGGGGGGAAGAGGGGGAGGAGGGGTGTGGCGCTAGGTCGAGCGCTGTTTGGGATGCCGTTAGGCTCTCGGTTGCAAAAACGTAAAGTATCGCGTTGTTGTGACAAAGCGCTCGAACTCTTGTGGGAGAGCAAGAAGCCGTTGTATATAGTCATGCCCTTCCCGGGCGGTTGTCGGTGGGCGAACAGGTTTTAGCGGCCACGAGTGGAACCTCCTAACCGAGATCTCACAGAAAACAAGGTGCTCCGGGGTCTTAGCTTTACCGCATGGACAGTGAGTCTCTGCGTCTTCATGCTTGAAACGTTTATGGTAAGCCTCGAAGTCGCCGTGCCTGGATCGCAGCGCAAGTAGTCGATGCAGAGTTGGCCTAGAGAGTTTGAGTTCCATAGGCTCCTTCAAAGCGTAGTCTAGTTGCCATTTGCGATACCCCCCTGACAACGTTGGCTCGTTTTTGCGCCACCATCCACTTGTAACTTTGTGAGCCAGGCTTCGTGCTATCGATCCTATACCACTGATCGTAGGTTGCGCAGTAGGCCCTGGATCCACTATATCGCTCTTGGCTCCTGCGTCTGCTAGGCTATCCGCTGCCTCGTTGCCGGTTAGCTATATTAAAAACAATTGCGAAAAAAAATAAATCAATAATATAAAATATAATACTAATATTAATATGAAATACGTTTTTTTATATTAATCGTTTCTCTACAATTAATTAATATTAAAGCCCTAAATCCCATCGCAATACCGCTACTCCTTTATACCAGAATTCGTAGAGCAGGGACGCTCCTCCAAATGGAGGGAGGAGGACTGCAGGAGTAGCGGGGAAACGGCACTGTCTAGGTGTAGGGACTGAAGGACGGGGCGCTAGGAGTACCATCAAGTATAGCAACAGGCTATGCACGGGAGGCGCGCGGGAGGCCCTGCCTCCGTCGCGGGCCCGTCGCCAATACCCTTCGGGAGGTCAGAACTAGCCATTCTATACGGAGACGTTAAACTGTATATAAATAAATAAATAAATACCAGAATTCGTTTCCGCCTACCAATCGGTTTTTAGCCATATTATTACATTATACCTCTCCGATCTTCTTTAACTTTGTCCAAAAAATCAATCTAAAAGGATATATTAAAGAATCTATCCATTCAAAGAAAAACAAAAGCTTAATTCTTTAATCAAACATATTAAAAAATTAATTTTAATTTATAATTGCGAATCGAAATCTTTTGTAAAGAATTTACCTTTATGAATTAAAAGATTAATCATATTTAAGAATTCTTTATATCTTAAATCAATAAATAATAAATCTTTTAAAATTTCGATGGAAATCTCTTTTGCATTTAATATAATTATCTTGATCCACCTCGGAGCCTAATTTGAGGCGCGACCCATAGAGCGCGGCACAACACTCTATACGACGATACAAAGGCTGCATCCTAACGTAACAACTGCCCTTTTAGCCCTCCCTACCAATGCGATTGCCATACAGCCCGACATTCACTCTTTTTAGATATAACAAGCAAAGGCTAATCCCTTCAATGCAGGACGCTCCCTCAAACGGCGGAAGGAGGCTGCCCAACAGAGCTAGAGTTGTGAGAGACCGCCGGGAGGAGGCGGCCTCAGTGCTTCAACCTAGCGACGTCGTACGACACGTACCTAAGTGGTGAGCTCTTGGGTCTTCGACCCACTGGTGTATCACCCGTCTCTAGTACCCCTCGGAGGTCAAGAGCCTAGCTAGCTCATATAGACGTTAAACATAATAAAATAAATAAATAAATAATTGACTCTACGGTTATACGCTAAAGGAATGTAGTCTAACCTTCGGCGCTATGTTCTTAGATCGCCGAACATTATTGTATGCTTTCGTCGAACATTTATTGTATGCTTTCGTCAAACATTGTTGTATGCATGCAGGTTTGCCGAAATGCCAAGGTTTTATGCATGAAAAACGTATCTTAGTCTATTCATTGCCGATATGACTATTCATGTGTTAATCGGTCCTAACAGCTGGGCTGGGCCAAAGATTGTAGAAGTAATAATAAAAGTGATAGTAAAGGTGATAGGATTAATGAAAAGAAATTAAAGAATTAAAATTTATGTTTTAAGTATGACTCTCTACAGGATATAGTGGGAAGCATAGAATAGAATATATGAGTAATTAGAGATGTATTATCTAAAGAGTCAAAAGCTAGTTATAAGGTAAAAGCTCTGATATAAGCTAGAGCTCTTACTAGTCCTAATTAAGCCTAGCTCCCCCTGCTCTAGCACTCACGTGAACCATGCTTTTCAACAATTCATAAGAAAGTATTATTCAATAATGGTTATTGTATATATTCGAAATCGTGAAATTTTCAAAATATTATTTACAATACTTTTACTATTTAGATTTCTGCTATATAAATTTTTAACCAGCGTAATATTGTAATTGATTAATACCCCTATATGTAGGGAAAAACTGGGCCGCTTTTTGGTGTGTTTTTTACAATACTTACCCCAACAACCATCGTAGGGGTCTCATCAACATCGAGCCCCTCTTGTCAGACGTAAGACGTCACTAAAAAGGTAATATTACAGTACTTTCGAAAACCAGTGGTCCTGACAGACCCTCTCACCAGCATCCGCTCTATCTTCAGCCATGCTCCTTCGTCACACTAAACCCTATAATATGATGTACTCTCTCCACCTTCATCGATATCTTCCAACCGTTGTTCCCCTCTTCATCCTGGAATAGTGATGTTTCACCCGTTCTTCATGGTTTCCATCTTCACGCTTGTTTGCTAGTAGTTCGTCGACCCAGCCTCATCTTCCTATGCACACACAGCCTTCATGAACATGGCCGAGCTCGAGGTGAGCAGTGGGCGGAACTTTAAAGGAACTGGTGGATTTGATACATCCATATATATGTTGACTTATCATTACGTATACGTACTCATAGAATTACATACGAATAAATGGAAATATAAAGACAAGTGTATACGCAAATCATAGAATGAAATATATAAATTATCGGCCACGGGTATCTTTTGAATCTCGAGTTCGAAGTAGATGTTAACATATATTCCGTATATATGGTCAAGAGAGCGGAGGTAAGCAAAGAAGAAAACCCGCCAAGGCCGATTATCCGACAATTGTTCCAAAATCTTCAATTTTATTGGTTGGTCTAGATTTAAGCTTTTTTTTAGCTCCGATCAACTGTCCCTTTTTTCACTTCTGTCACAGTGGCACCGCGCCGGTCATGCCGGGCAAAAGGACTTGATTGGTTCTCATTTGTATAGATTTGTATGGATGCAGTCTGGTCTGGGGCTGTTAACAAAACAACAACTGACAACGGTCGGTCGGTCGGTGAGAATTAAAGATGAACAAGGCGCAAGTGTTTGATTTCGTAATTATATAAAAGTATTATATTATCAGTCATCGGTTTCCTTGCTTGCTTCTTTACTTCTCTACTATCATTACATTGTTCTACGGAGGATATCGATATCCATCTATTTATCCATCCAGTCATCCATTTGTCATTCCCTTTCAAAAGCAAGGTCTTTTCCTATCTCATTCTTGGATGAAACGCAACCTTTGCAACTTTGCTTACCAAACCTCTCTTTACTTGGGTACTCAAGTACCAGCTTGTTGTCTTCAACTCGTACTCGTGAATACCCTCCAGGTTTCCTGTAGAGAAAGTGGCCGTGCGGGGATTCTTCTTGTCTTTCATCATTGCTTTTACTTTGCCATTCTTTCGGAAATAGCTTATTCGATAGTACAATAGAAGCTTTTTGATGACGAGTCTGTTTTGATAGCGCTATATATTCATTCCTCCTCAGTCGACTTGGTTTCTTCCTTTCTCAAAATAATCTCATCTAGTAGATATCGATATGCCATCTAGACAACAGACAAGTATCTGCCAATGCAACAGCCATCTTTTCTCCTCAGTTCTCCTCTTACCCACGATAATCTTCCCTAGACTCTCAAGCGCAGCACCAACGACGTTCATTACTTCGGTTTCTCAACCACCAACCCCTCTCAACTTGAACGCCCGCCAACAAAACCCTAACCAGGACCTACCTGATACTGACCCAGAGGAAGATACTTCAAGTCATATCAACAACTACTATTTTGTGATTGTCGCCGTATTCGTCGTTATCGTCTTCTTCCTTCTCTTATACATTACGCGACGCCGAAAGCAGAAGGCTGAGCTTCTACGAAACGGTGGGCCGGTCGCTTTACCACGCGATGTTCAATCTTTCACCGAGTTCCGAACAAGATTTGGGCCGAGGAGAGGAGGACCTGGGTTGATGGGAATGGCGATGGGCATAGGCGTACATATGGAAATACAAGAGGGTTTGGATGACAGGGGAGAGGCACCTCCCGCCTATGTGGAGGGCGATAAACCGCCGAGTTTGAGGAGTACTGATGGAATCGCAATGATCTTTGATGTCGGTCACTGCAATGCGCCGGCTGCAATGACTGCGGGCAACAGCAATACTACGGGAATGACGCATCGGGCTTGGAGTCAAGATTATCTGCGAATCTTTCGCGTCAAACTACAATAACTGCAAACGATTCGTTAAGGTGCACATCTATCGGAAGTTCATCGAGGCCAATTACAAGCGCAGAAGAGTTGAATCAAGATGTGGAATTAAGCCCAGTGAGTCGAAATACATCGAGTCGTCCACCGCTAGGACCGCCCACATACTCCGAGACTATTCTGGGCGGGCAACCCGAGCTTACAAGGCCAGCTCCAGCGGTGACAGCCCATGACCGGTCATCTTTGACACGAGATTGATGAGTGGAAGTAATACTTCATCTGAAATGTGACTGCAAGAGCTTGAAGTGCAGCATGAGTGTAATGAACATATACGAATGGTATTTATATTGGGCGTTTTATATTGGATGATTATGGAATTAATGAAGGGATGGACATGGAATTGTATACCCGGATTGTTTGAGGCTATTGGGATATGAGGGCCCTTGGATGGCGTATTATGACTTTGACGAATATTTGTCGATGAAGCATAATTTTGGGATCGGCATTGTATAAATTATGGTTAAGGCACAAATATGTATATTAGGGACTAAAATTTTCTTACTCTGAATCAAGCAAGTGCTAGATATTCAAGTGTTAAGTGAAATCTTCCGTAAATCATAGTTTCCGTAATCATAGTATTTTTGCAACAATGACTCAGTCTGATCTGCCCTTTTTTTAGTTGTAGCTTATGGAATATCGCTACCCTATTGATGTTCAACCATAGTTCAAAATTTCAGTAGACGATGGCTTCGTTTCATCTATCCTATCATCTTATTTAATAATTCGTCCAGGGGCAAATTCACGTTTGTATGGAATAGCCTATGGGCAACACCCTTCCTTCTAACAACTGTAACATGCTTGCATGCTCAGGACTTCTCTAGTTCTCTATCGCCTGCCCAAGCTAACTTTCTCGTATCTATTCTCTCTCCCTCATCTCTCCTTACTTCCACAACTTTCTCCCCCGTCGCCCATCTCAACATCGTAAGGGAATGTTTCCCGAACGTATATTTACCCTTTCCATCCCACTTACTCTCCTTAATACCCACTTCTTCCTTCTCCATCGTATTCACCACCGTCACATTATCCCCCGTAATAGTAAAAACCTCCACCTCCCCCTTCACCCCCAATACTTCCGTCTCAAAACTCTTCTCCTCACTAACATTCACCACACACAAACTCACCACCCCATTCTCATCCACACTCCCCGCAACATCCAACCAGCTCGCCCCGCCCTGCTCCCCCACCACACTCCCCACCCACTTCGGATCCTGAACCCCATCGTACGCCCCCCTCTCACATGAACCCCCAACGTCCATCCGCGCATATACTTACTATACAGCCACAACGGCCACCAGGTCGTCTGCTTCAGAATCCCATCCCTGCTCGTCATCAACGGCGAAATCACATTCACGCTCTGCGCCAAATTCGCCATGCCCACATACCGACTCTGTCGCACGAAAACATTCAGCCACACCCCCACGGCCAACGCATCACTAAGCGTGTATTTTTCCTCGGCGCCTTCCTCTCCTGGGGCGCGCAGCGGGTCCCAGACGTTCCATTCGTCGAAGCAGATTTTGGGGACGGGGACCGACGGCGGGATCTTCGATTGGATGCGCGCAATTTGGATGAGGGAGGCGGCGGATTCGATGGCCGTTTCGGCTTGCAGGGGGGAGAGGGCGTTGGGGAGATGCGAGGAGGATGTGCTGTAGATGTGGATGCTGTGCATGGTTATGTGGTGGATGTTGGGGAGGAGGACAGTGAGGTCCCAGGGGGAAAGACCAGTTTCGCCGCAGAGAATGAGTTGGAGGGTGGGATCGAGGAGGTGGAGGGCTTTGGACCATTGGAGGGCTTTTTTGGCGCTGAGTGTTTGCTTTTAGTGTGTGGTTTCTTGTTTTGTGAGGATAAGAATGGTCATACTAGTCTTTGGCGCTCATTTGCTCTACTTGCCATGGTCCCCAGACTTCGTTTCCTAGTGCCCAGTATTTGATGTTGTATGGCTCTTCGTGGCCATTTTTTCTTCGAAGATTGGCATAGTAGGTATTTCGCGTGCCATTGCAATACTCTACCCATGCCAACGCTTCGGTCAATGTCCCCGTTCCCATATTAAGACAGAAATAAGGCTCGACTCTTTTTTCCTTTCCTTCCGAGAGAACACTGAGATAGTGCATAAACTCATCGGTTCCTGAGCCGTGTCAGTCCTCATGATAAATGATGAGTGAGCATATGGGAAGGAACAAATACCGAATTCGTTCGTCTCGGTTCCTAACCAGGCAAGTTCAGGACGAGCGGGTCGTTTTTCTCGGGGCCCCACGCCATCTTCCCAGTGATATGTGGCGATGAAATTTCCACCTGGGTAGCGGATTACGGGGAGATCGAGATCGCGGAGTGCGTTGAGGACATCAGTGCGGTAGCCGTGTTTGTCCGAGAGCGGGTTGCCCGGATCGTATATTCCGCCGTAAATGCAACGGCCCATGTGTCTGGTGTTGTGTGAGAAAATATTTAGGCAGGACAAATGTTGAAAAGATTGGATTCAAGACTCCCATATTTTATCTCCCAGGACACCTCTCAATTGGATAGAATGTAAGAAATGGGATTTAATGGTCATTTTTTCTGAGAGTAATGCATTGATGTTCTCACTAGAGAAATTTTATAACCCGATACATGACAACAGCCGCACGAATTGGTACGTCTGAAGCTCTTTGATATCTGAGACTTCTCAGGTTATTGCAGGTCATTAATTACTAGACGACTTCCGTTCAAATATTTGAGCAAAGATGCTACCAAGATTGGTATCATGTTCAATTCGAGCTTGGATGAGATGTTGAATAAAGGAAGAGATCGAATAGGCCTAAACGGGTAGGCATGAATTTGAAGTACATAAATACCACTCACTCCATGAATCCTCCATAGATCATAGGATCTATAGAAAAATTAGCACGCTTCCTATAAATCGACTAGCAAAGTTCTCGCAAGCATACCAATTTTTGACAACCTCCTCGAAACATCAACACTAATCGAAGGGGTTTCCCCATCAGGGATTCTTGTAAACGTCGTCATCTTGTCGAAATCCTGACAGTATTCTGTACCTCACCCGATGAGATTGCAAACAATATAAAGTGCTACGTATGAGACCCCCATCTTGTACCTCGGAACACATGACCTGTCATGACTGAACTTGGTGCCAAGTATCCACCTGATACGTCAATGTCAACTCACAGGTACACACGAAAGGCTGGAACAGATGGACCCAAGTCTCTTATTCTATTGGTGCGCATATACGTTTTCTCCAGGTATGGGAAACTATTCCGAGTCTGCAAGCACCCTCATCACAAGCGAGTCGACATCAATGGACGGAAAATCTCAAGCCGTCAACAAGCGAAAAAGTTTACCTCCGCAACCCCACGCCTGGGAAACTTCAACACCCCAGCACCCCAATCACTCCACACCGTAGAAAAGCCACGGGCCGGCTCTGAAAATGGCAGACGAATCTTGAACTTGGTCCGGTGCATCGATCTATATGCAGATGCGTACCAATTGGCTTCGTGCACCAGAGTAACCAAATTCACAAGGACATGGTGGACGGCGAATGATGGGGAAAGACTGGTCTCAATATGCGGAGAGCTTGAAGCTATCGTAAGTTTGGGGACTGCTAGGTGCTGCTTCCCCAGGATCTCCACATAACTAGTTTATTACCATATAGCATGTTGGTGCATTTCTGGGGATTGGCAAATCAGGAGGCAAAAATATAAGATGCGAGGAATTCCCATGCAAATGATGATCAGTATCTCTTCTTAAACCTCGAGACTCATTCTTGTTTGATACTGTAACCTTTCAAGCATTGAGTTGCAACCATGGGGATTCTAACTCCCAAAGTCTATCAGGTGAGGCTAGCTTTGGTTTTCTTTGGAAATCCAAGTCCCTGGTTCGTGTTAACACCATTTTCTAGTTCCTCGTGGGTGTGTTTGCCTCGGTGGGATCTATCCTTTATGGTTACGATCTAGGTATGTCTATTGGATACTCTATGACCCCAATCGACGGTTCTAACACGATACAGGTGTCATCGCAGAAGTTGTTGCAAGTGATACCTTTGTCTCCCAATTCAAGCCAACTTCCACGGAAATGTAAGACGCCATTCTTTTAACATACGATATAAAACTAATTTTCAAAGTGGTATTGTAGTTTCCTTCTTCACTGGCGGAGCTTTCTGTGGTTCGGGTCTTGCGGGACCCATTGGTGATAAATTCGGACGTCGGTGGACTATATTTTCTGGATGTCTTATCTTTATACTTGGAGGTAGTCTCCAAACTGGTGCACAACATATTCATTATCTCTGGGCTGGTAGATGGATTGCTGGATTGGGAGGTGAGTCATCAATACTTAGAAGTTCGTTTACAAGAATTCACTGCTAACACATATTCTCCAGTCGGTTTCCTCGTTATGATCATCCCCCTATACCAAGCCGAAATCGCACATCCCAGTATCCGAGGCCGCATCACATCCTTGCAACAATTCATGTTGGGTATTGGTGCACTCGTAGCTGGATGGATCAGTTACGGAACGTATATTGGACTCAAGAGTTCCGCCCAATGGCGCCTACCTTTGGCTCTCCAAATGCTTCCTGCCATCATCCTCGCCGGTCTCATTTTCCTTTTTCCAGAATCCCCACGTTGGCTCATTGACCACGGTTATCCGGACAAAGGGCTCAAAACTCTTGCTAGATTGCACGCAAATGGTGATGAAAACGATACTTGGGTTCGAGCTGAATTCGATCAAATTCAAGACAGCATTACATTTGAGCATGAAAATGAAGCAAAGTCCTACATGGATCTGTTTACGAATAAATCGTCTTTCCGCCGATTATTTATCGCTTGTGCTCTACAAGGCTCTATTCAAATGACTGGTGTATCCGCAATTCAGTATTACTCCGTTAAGATTTATGGACAGATAGGTATTGTTGGAAGTGATGCTTTGAAGTACCAGGCGATCAACAATATTATTGCTCTACTCGGAGAAGCTTGCTGTGTTTTATTCGTTGATAAATTAGGACGAAGATGGCCTTTAATTATGGGTAATCTCTTCAACATGGTTAGTTAACACATCTACCATCCTTCATCATCCTCATAACAAAATCCTAACCATCACCCTACAAAACTCACACATCATCACCCAGCTCACATTCCTCATCGCCTGCATCCTCATTGCCAAATTCCCCCAGCAACCAACCACAACATCGGCGCCTCCTGGGGCTTCATCATCATGACCTGGCTCTACAACTTCTCCTTCTCGGCCACCTGCGGCCCCTCTCCTGGGTCATCCCGGCCGAAATCTTTGACACGCGCACGCGCTCTAAAGGCGTCTCCATCGCCACCATGGTCTCCTTCGCCTTCAACACCATCATCGGCCAAGTCACCGACATGGCCATGTCCAACATCGGCTACCGCTACTACTTCCTCTTCATTATCTGCAACTTCACCAACGCCCTCTTCTTCTACCTATTCCTTCCCGAAACAGCCCGCAAACCCTTGGAAGAAATGAACTATCTCTTCACTCACGCACCGCTCCTGGTAAGTTTTCCCCCTCGAACCTCCCACATAATTAAATATAAAATCCAGTAAATGTAAATCTAACACAAAACAAAAACAGGTCCCCGGAACAGACAAAGCAAAATACAACGCAGGCTACGCCGCAGATCTCGAACGAAGAGCCCACGAGATTAGCGAGAAGGGTGAGAAGGACGAGAAGGACGAAATTGAAGTCGCGCATTACTAGCGCGAGCTTGATAAGAGTCTTTCTGCCAATCCTGCTTTGGAGGCTAATTAGTGTTTGGGTAATGTTATGTATGAGATTATGATATCATGTTATGCTATGGATAGATCCGCCACGGATGCAGAAATTGGATACAAGAATATTAATATTAACTTTTTATTATTGAATTTTGTGGTACGGATGGGTGCATGTTTTTGATACGTGACTCTTCTCGTTGTTTTGTTTTGTCTTTTGCTGTTGTGCAGTGCAGTGCTGTACTGTGCTAAATGATTAAATTGGAATTGAGTATTTGGAAGAAATCTCACAATGTTGGGAAGTTGCGTCGATATTGGTGTGATAAATGCAACGCAATGCAATATTAATGTTATTGAGTGAATATTATCAGACTGGCAGCTATTTTATGTGGTAGCGAATTCTTCTCTCTTTTCCATCTAACTCTAAACTTCCCCTTCCCTTCCCTTCCCTTCCCTTCCTTCCCTTCCCTTCCCTTCCCTTCCCTTCCCTTCCCTTCCCTTCCCTTCCCTTCCCTTCCCTTCCCTTCCCTTCCCTTCCCTCCCCTTCCCTTCCCTTCCCTTCCACATCTCACTCCACCCCCAAATTACCTCCCATATTCTACCCCTCCGTCCCTCCCTCACACCACACCATGCACCTTCCTCCCTCCCGTGAAATAAGTAAATGTCAGAAAATACAACACTTCACATCGCATCTATATCACAATGCACAATAAACTATAAATATGAGGATATACTCGAAGATGAGAAATGTGATGTTTAATATCCAATATCCAATATCCAATATCCAATTCCCACCCAGCAATACAGAATACACACACACATCCAAACACCCCAACCAAAAAATTATATATCCATCCTCCGTACGCATAAATCCAAATACCGAATAATAGTAAAATGAAACCTCCATACATACAAACGCCCAGTCCATCACCATCACCATCACCACCCAAACAATAGAAAAGCTATTCTCGCTCCTATCCCATTCCATCATATACCTTCAAAGCACCTCCCAAACCCCACAAACACGCATCTTCTCCCCCCCCCAAAAAGCAACTATATATCCATTCTCCATCCTCATCTTCATCTCTATCTTCATCTCCAACCTTCAAATCCAAATCCAAATCCAAATCCAAAAGAATAAATCAACCGACTGTGATTAATATCCAAACACTCCCTAACCACATACCCCGGTGCCTCGTCTATATATCTGTATGTATGTATATATCTCTCATCTCCCTCTCTCATCTCTCTCATCTTTCTCTCTCGCCAATCAATATCTTTCACATTTCGACTATATACCTAGGTATATACCGCGCAATAACGCTATTGCTATGATTATTTCCAATGTTAAAACCAAAAACCAAACCTACCAAAAGCCCCAAACAAAGCAAAGAACACGCGATACCCAACGAACTATAGAAAGACTCTCTCCCTTTGTATGAATATATATATAGAAATCAACAAAAACCCAACTTCCTTCCGACTTCCAATTTCCAAAACTCAATCAAACCGCCAGCCAACCAACCACAACCACAAACAAGCCAAAAGCATCCCTCCAAACCCCCCCCCCCCCCTCACATATTTCCTAAGCGATATGCGATATACACTTCGAATCCAGATCCAGACCCATATCCATATATATATATATATATATATAGCAAGGAATAGCAGACTACAAATTCAGAAGAGAGGAGAGGAGAAGGAACGGGTAGGAATGAATTAAATTCTCCATTTTTGGTGCTACATCTATATATATATCTACATCTACATCTCGTACTGTAAAGCCGTTTCCGCAATTGCAGACGTGAGACGCGACTGCGTGGTTTAAAGTGCGGGGGACGTTGATTGGTAGGCATATATTGTGGGTTGGAGTCGCGGGAGTGTTGTGTAGAGTGCAAAGTGTAAAGTGCAAAGGAGATAATAGGGATGCAAGGGAAGAGGAAGAGGAGATTGGTAGAGATGTGAGGGGACGATGTGGGATGATGATTGGTATGTATCTTTGAGAGAACCTAGGGACCTAGGTACTTATTCAACAGACATGTTAAGATATACCGTCTTGATATCAAAAAAAAAAAGAAAAAGAAAAAATACAGAGAATTGATATAAATATGTATAAACAGAAATAAACAGAAATAAATAGCCTGACCATCATCTCTCAACATATACACAAAGTATACCGCCCCCCTCCCCCTCCCCTCTCTCGATCCCAGATCAGATTTCAAATTCCTCGTCGCGTCAGCGAGAATTCTCGTACGTACTCGAGGAATTGCCAAGGAACACACGGACTTATCTTCGTCGTTTGCTTAGTGAAGAAGGGTACCTAACGTATATATAATAATCAAGTTGAATATGCACGTTGCAATGATCACGATACATCGTACATATAACGCAGATGCAATTGATCTGAGCCACTTAATTCCGTATATTATCGTCTGAAGATACGCAGCGTGCATGCACTCTGGACCAAGACCTACGTTTCATCGAGATTGAATCTTTCCCGCCAAACCTAGGATATAAGGATATATATTAAAACACGACAGAACCCCCAAGAGAAAGACCCTTTGACCTCTACAGCAAAGGTCAATAATACCGTGTTCCTTCGCGCGAACAAATCTCAAGCCTAGCTTGCAGAAAACCACCACTTATCTTATTTTCAAAGCCAAGGCAAAGCATGAAACCATTTCGTGTCGTTAGCACGCGCACTCGCATAAAGAAGTAAACATCGTGATGACATTGCGAGACAACAGCATCGATGCGAGAGCATTGATTATGGCAGCGCCGATCATTCCGATGCCCTGAAATCTCTCCATCGTCGCAATTTCTCCTTCATGCCCACCCCAATAGGCGTGGGAATTAGAAAGCTCGTAAAAATCCTCACGAGAGATTGAATAAGGAGCACCTCCGCAAAGTGCATTTATTTACCTGGGCTGGTGAAAGGGCTCCACAGAATGGAAGGACAGTTGTAGTATGCCGTTGAGACCTGGGAGTGCGAATGAGAAACTCCCTAGTAGGTACTTCATATGTGTTATATCTTTGTCCCCCTGTTAGAGCATTTGCGACCGCGCTACGTGGATCAGTGTTGCAAGCATGACTTTATGCTTGCACACGGCAATTGCGAACCACGATAACAATCATTTTCTTTTGGAAAAGGAACCCTTCCCCCCCATCAGCTCCATCGCCAAAACTCACTCCCTCAATACGAGCCCGAGAAGCATCAGCAATCAAGAGAGACGAAACGAAACAAAAACATGCCACTTGGGACGCTTATGTGTCTCAAAAAAATCCATCACAGCGGCGCCTTTGGTTCAATTCTTCATAAATTGTAATCTGCTGTAGATCCGGAATTTATATCCCCCTACAATTTGAGCAAATGTAGAGAGTCAGAATAAGGTAAGGGAGTCCTTGTTATTTGGTGAGTGAACGGTATGATGGCATAAAATGATTTATTTCAAGAAAGGTGAGACACTCACGGGTCTCTAGGAGGACTGTGAGGCTCATGTTCAATGCTGAGATATCGGTAAAGCTATGTAATAAGTGTAGGTATTGAATGTCTTGAAACTCGAAGGATGGCTACTATAGAGATGAAGATGAAGATGAGAAGATGAAGATGAAGACAAATACAAATGCCAATATCAATATAAGGATAAATACGAATTAAAGTATAAAATAAAGACAAATTAAAAAATATAGATGCTGGATCACAAAGGAGATATAAGGGTTAATTGAGGTTTTAAGATGGTTGGTGATGTGGTACGAAGTATTTACAGTATTCTCACTGTAACAGTAATACACATATACATATATACATATACACACATATATATATATGTACACATACATACATACATATATAATACATATACACATATACATACATACATACATACATACATACATACATACATATATATACACATATACACATACATACATACACACATACACATACATACACACATACATACACACATACATACACACATACATACATACATACATACATACATACATACATACATACATACATACATACATACATACATACATACATACATACATACATACATACATACATACATACATACATACATACATACATACATACACACACATACGTACATACAACACATATACACACATACACAAAAAGATGAACGATAAACATGAGACGACCCATCACCCAAGATCCCCTCAGCTCCTTCCAAATCCAATCCCTATAATTTAACCAGCTCCATTAATCCGACCGACATGTGGCACTGGAATCTGCAATCTAGAACCGCGGTACCACAAATACGGTATGTGCATCGTATACGAGCGTCTCATTGAATCCGAATACCGTAAAATGGCCCCCCCTCCCCAAAAACATAAACCGTCCCGTATCCACCTTCTTCATTCAACACAGTGAGCGCCGAACACACCACCCTTTTTGGCGAGGGAAGATGTTAAAGTTTTGCTCTGTCAACTTTTGACTTTGACTTTGACTTTGACTTTTGACCTTGACTTTGACTTTGACTTTGACTTTGACTTTGACTTTGACCTTGACCTTGACCTTGACCTTGACCTTGACCTTGACCTGTTGTAGACTTGCATTGTTATAGTCAAAGGACTCATGACATCAAATGCGCATGGGGGAGGTCCCATGCCGGCCGGTACCTGCGCCGCCAAGCCAAGCTTCAATACAGTACAGACCCCCCTCCCCCCCCCCAAAAAAAAGAAAAGAAAAAAGGAAAAAAAAAAACCAAACAAAAAAAAAAGAAGAGGAGTGGATCTCTACTGTGAACAATACAATTACAATACCGTGCTTATTACTGTGTTCTGCCCAACGAGGAAGCAAATCACGTGGAAAGACCCTTTTCAATCATTTCAGCACTCTCGTACTTACTGTATGGGAGATTGAACCCGAAATTGATCCGTCATGTAGATGCAACCTGACAATTATTATATTAGGAGATGAGCCAAAAGCCTCCAGCTGATGGTGATGGTACACGAGAGTTATCTTCCGTGGTGCTATTGGCTGGGGAGTTTTCCGGATGCAAAAGGCCAGTTGGGATCTTCATGAAGGAGGAAAATAAGATGGTGGATGGAGGAGTGGATTGGAAAAACCGTTATTGTGATCGCCGTTATTTCTGGCTGAGTAAGTGAGGAAAAGTAGAGGATTCCGCAAGTGTACGGAGGAGGTAGGTACTGGGTAGAGTGTTTCTGAATTGACAAGCTGACAGAAGAAGGCCAATAATTGGTCAAAACTCAAGATTCAAGATTCAAGATTCAAGATTCAAGGTTCAAGGCTCAAGGCTCAGAAAAGGAGGTCATCAACAAGAGAAGAGAGTTTTTTATCTTCGGCAATATTCGTGATTAATGATGAGGTCATCACATAGGAGATATCAATTTTTCAATCTTCCAATTTTCCATGTAATTTCTCATTTCCCATTTCCCATTTCCCATTTCCAAGTTACAGTAAGTAGACTTGTGTAGCAGACTCTAACTAGAGCTTGTAAGTTGTGCTGTAACCTGTAACATGATGATTTCGGAAGATCTAATTGCATCGGAAATATTCATGCTTTCAGGGATAGTGCAGCAGAGCTAAGGTTGGAAAGAGTAAAGTTGACGAACACTCAAGGAGTGGGCCATATAGATGTTTTGATAGCAGCCAGGGGTATTAATAGATACAATCAAGTCAAGTCAAAGTCAAGTCAAGGGTGCCACTTAAATATCTTGAACGCGTAAACAAGTTGAGGCTGTGAATGAGAAACGATAAGCTACTCAGGAATACGGCAAGTCAAGAGTAAAAGATATACAGGACTACTCACTCGTGCAGTAGGTATCCCGTATGGTCGATAGTTGCCACTCTACTGCTGCATCATCATCTTTTGACGGTGTTTGATACCCTAGGGGTCGTCCTGTGGATTGTTGATGGTTGTAAATAGGACCATGACGAAAAGAAGCAATTAATCTTTGCATATTATTGGCTTGCTTGTTCAGGTTGGCCAGCATCTGGGTAAAAGGTGGCCTTTCTACTTCGGGATTGACTCGAACATCCATGAATACCTAGTGCTGCTGTACGCAGTATGTTCTCAGCCAGGATGAGTGAGGATGAGGACAGGCATGACTTGCAGGACAGAATCAAAAGAACATGGAGGGGTACTAAACTTGGGTTTATACTGTAAGAAGATGATCCATCTCTTCAAGTCCACCCCACACACACGAACGGCATGAACCCTAAAGTGTCTGAGTAACACCGTAATACTAATAATAACGTGAGAATACGTGGGAACCTAGGTATATTCAGCTGCTTGACGATGCGGAAGCCATTGAAGTGGACTTTGGAAACACTAGACAGACAATAAACTTTATATTGTACAGAGTACGGAGTAGAAACCGGCAACGTGGGCTAAAAGGTAAAAAAAAGGAATAGAAAGATTAGAATAGAAAGAATGCCTAGGTATTGATAGATGGGTTCATAGATCCGTAATGCAGTCTCGTAAGAGTCGAGTGTGTGTATATATGGTACAGAACATGAATGCAGGAATCTCTTGCTCAACTCTATTTGCTCTTTATCGCTTCGCTTCGATTCGCCATACTGGGCTGGTACAGTCGGTATTGATAAAGTATACTAGGTAGATGTGTAGAGTATATGTAAAGTATATGTAGAGTATATGTAGAGTATATGTAGAGTATATGTAGAGTATATGTAGAGTATATGTAGAGTATATGTAGAGTATATATAAATGTAAAGTATATGTATGATAATAGAGTAGAGAAGAGGTTCCATTAATGTAATTTTCATATTAAGCATTTAAGTTTCTAAAATGATTAAATCAAAAGAAATTGCTTATATTCTTCTTATTCTCTTTTTAATAAATGTTTATTGAACTTCATTTTAGGAACACCGATGGATGTCTATTATAGCTGTAATGAAAATAAAGGTTAAATAAATCTTATTAAGCTCTCTATTAGGGGTAACCTTAACTCAAATAGCCGGTAGCCAACCAAATCTTTATAATCAACAATCTAAAGTTCCAAGGCGATCCAAACCAAAAAAACCAAAACCAAAACCAAAACCAAAACCAAAAACCAAATCCAATCCAATCCAATCCAATCCAATCCAATCCAATTCTTGCTTTGTACTTATCACTTCTACTTACCTTCAATTCCATGCCGCAGCCCAAAGAGTTTCCCTACAAGTACCAGGTGCAGATGGAGGAGTCCCACTCATGATCCCCAGAACCCTAGTAATTACTGCTCACTCCCTGGTACCTAAGGTAAAATAGATGGATGATATACCTAGATAGTAAATAGCAAGTAATTAATGACACCTAGGCAGCATAGGTAATATAGGAGGGAGTCAGTATACGGAGTACTCGCCTTCTTTTTTTAACTCTTCATCATCAATAACATCCATGGATCTCTCTAAGAATTCTTACCTCTACTCGATTGGACCTAATTATAATACACTGTGCCGATAGATTGTACCGCATGTAACTTTTGCACGGCAAAAGCTTGTCCCAACTCCTGAATCGAAAGAAGTTGGAACAAAAAAAGATTACTGGCACGGAATACGGAATACGGAATACGGAATACCAGGCATGTATACATATGTATATATATGTATATATCCATGGATGTATATACCATATTATATCATTCATATACCTGCCTATCTACCTGTTTACCCTGGGTAGGCATACAAGCGAATTGAATCTTTGACTTGTCAATTCATTATATTGACGACATACAGTCAAGCCAGTAGTAGGAGGGAAACAAAAGGGTTTGAAAGATCCAAATATCAATTATCTAGATACTAGATACTAGATACTAGATACTAGCATCTAGCATCTAGCATCTACCTAGGTAGTATCTAATACCCAGTACACAGTCCCTAGTACTTAGTATCTACCTATCTACCTAATAATAGTACTACGATTACTACTATTATTCGTACCTAGGTACACCCTACTACCTACTACATCCTTACTACTTACTACATCCTTACTACCTACTACAAACCATCTACCATTTCATCTACCCTTTATCTTTTATCCATTATTATCCATCTACTACTATCCATCTACTATCACCACTCACTATCCATCTACTACCACCACTCATCTACCACCATTTATCTACTACCATCCACCTACTACCTATTACCTACTACCACCCATCTACTACCACCCACTTACTACCACCCACTTACTACCACCCTTCATCTACAACCATCCACCTACTACCAACTAGATAATCAACAAAGCGCAATTAAAAAGAAACAACCTAAGAACAAACCCAGATCAAATCAAATCAAATCAAATCAAATCAAATCAAATCAAATCAAATCAAATCAAATCAAATCAAATCAAATCAAATCAAATCAAATCAACCCAAATCAACTCAACTCAACTCAATTCAATTCAATTCAATTCAATTCAATTCAATTCAATTCAATTCAATTCAATTCAATTCAATTCAATTCAATTCAATTCAATTCAATTCAATTCAATTCAATTCAATTCAATTCAATTCAATTCAATTCAATTCAATTCAATTCAATTCAATTCAATTCAATTCAATTCAATTCAATTCAATTCAATTCAATTCAATTCAATTCAATTCAATTCAATTCAAAATCATTCAACTTCCATTCATCCAACATCGAGAACCCTTCCCACTCTGCGTTTTGCATCCTTTTCATTCAATTTGCGGAATTCTACTTCTGCATGTTTTAAAGAAAAAGCATTTATCCTGGGCAATTGATTCAACGCCAAAGTGGTGCTTATTTCTTTTTGCCTTCTTCTCGCTTTACGCCACCACTAACCACCAACCACCAACCACCAACCACCAACCACTAACCACCAACTAATACCAACTACCCAGACGCACGCCAAAGAGACTTCTTCTTCCCATCCCATGTTGATTTGAACGCCCAGATTGTTAA
Source organism: Monilinia fructigena (assembly GCA_003260565.1). Classification (NCBI taxonomy): domain Eukaryota; kingdom Fungi; phylum Ascomycota; class Leotiomycetes; order Helotiales; family Sclerotiniaceae; genus Monilinia; species Monilinia fructigena. The sequence continues at coordinate 837,795 of QKRW01000016.1, read as the reverse complement.
ACACAACCAACCATCAAACAAAACTGCAAAACAACACTGGAAATAAATCTGCGAAAGATATCAAAGAAAGTTTTTAATCCATCGACCTCAATTTCAATCTCCTTCCAAAAAACACCGACGTTCGTTTCGTACCATTCACCCACTTCCTTTTCATTTTGACCAAGACTCAATCATTCTTGGATACACCTCCTTTCTTTTTTAATCTCTGTTGGCCACTGGGAAGCGCTGCCAATCTGCCTGCCAATCTTCCAAACTTCACTTTCCAATTCTCAAAACTAACGACATTAAATACCCTCGATACCATAACGATAACAATCTACGAATTTCAATAGTCATAATCTTGATTTCAGCCTGTCCTTGATTGTTTCCCGAAAGCCTTGAAGAAATTGGGCGTCTGTCTTCATCTATTTTTCCATCCTTCTCCAGCATCACGAACCCTTTACGAATTCCACATTCCAGAACATACCAACCACAAGAGCCTTGGCTGACGTAGCAGATGCCATTTTACTGATACCATTTTAATTTGTGCTTCTTTCTATCGTCGAGATGGACCACTCTTATAGTGGCTCCGGGCGAAAGCCCCTCAGATCACAGTCAATTCTGAAAGTGGTGGAGATGCACCGAATTCAACTGACAATTCTCCTTCCACTGCGGGGACGCCTGGTCAATCGAGGCAGTTGATCCCACCGCCGCGACCACCGGCTCCCGCTTCGCAGCAGTCACGAATGGCTACCCCTCAAGTATATGGCTCACCCGATGTAGCTCAGTCAAACGAAATGCTACTCCCCCTGCGAGATCACGGTCGGCAGCGAACAATCAATCATCATCATACTCCGACTATCCATTGCCTTCTCCTTCAGTATCGGGATTCTCATCGAGAAGAACGAGTTGGAGCTCCGAGGCAGGAAGTCGAGACAGCCGAGCAGGACCATTTGGTTCACCCTTTGATGATTCGAGAGCTTCTTCCAGAGCAGGTGACAGCGATGATGAGAACATCAACACGCAAACCGTCTCGGAAAAGTACAATATCATGCCATCGGCTGGATTGCTCCTGTTCCCAGAGGATGTCGAGAAAGATGATTACCTTCACAATCCAGACCCAAATGATAAGGACCGTGATAAGTGTGATATCTGGAACAGGAGAGGTCTCACAAACGTGGGGGGTCTGATTCTCATCGTATTGGCTGTACTGGCATTGTTTGTTGCATACCCAGTAGTGTATGTTTTTAGTCAACGGCTGTGACTCTATGCAGGCTCCTGCTAACAACCACTCAGTACATTTGTGAAAGACAAGATTGATCCCACTCATGGAGCTTGTGCAGCAGCGGCAGATTGTTTATCAGACAAAGTCTCCCTCTTGAAGAATGTGAGGACTGGTCTGATAGATCCAGATACCCCAGACTCTGCCAAGAGTAAAACTGCGCAAGATGGTACAAAGTTGAAGCTTGTGGTAGGTTGTTTCTATATCCCATGCTGCTGCGGCCCATGCTGACAGGTTTAGTTCTCGGATGAGTTCAACAGCGATGGTCGAACTTTCTATGATGGTGATGACCCATTCTTTCAGGCGGTGGATATCTGGTATGGTGCCACTCAGGATTTGGAGTGGTATGATCCAGATGCCGTGACAACTGGAAACGGTACCCTGAACATAAAATTCGATGCTTTCCAGAGCCACAACTTGAACTATCGCTCGGGTATGGTTCAGTCATGGAACAAGATGTGCTTTAAGGGTGGCCGTGTAGAGGCGAGCATTTCGTTGCCTGGGCGTGGGGATTGGCCTGGTTTCTGGCCTGGTTTCTGGAGCATGGGTAATTTGGGACGACCCGGTTATCAAGCCACCACGGAAGGAATGTGGCCATACAGTTATTGGGACAAATGCGATTATGGCATCACGGCAAATCAGAGTTCGACGGACGGCATCAGTTGGCTGCCTGGTATGAAGTTGCCAGCGTGTACGTGCAAGAATGCACAGCATCCTTCGCGTGGCAATTCTCGGTCGGCGCCGGAGATTGATGGGATAGAAGGCAGTGTTGCATTTATGAAGGAGAACTGGGGGCAGGCCACAGGTTCCGCGTCTCAATCCTACCAGATTGCTCCTTTCGACATATTCTATATGCCCGACTACAATTATGTCGAGGTCTACGATAATGAGCAGAGCTCCGTCAACGCCTATCGTGGTGGAAATTATCAACAAGCCATGTCCTCGGTGACCTGGCTCAACAACGATTGGTATGATGGTAATGGATATCAAACGTATGGATTTGAATATACCCCGGGAAGTGAAGGGGAGGTCACGTGGTTCGTTGGTGACCAGTACACCTGGAAAATGGATGCTCGCGCTTTGAGACCAAACGGAAACATTGGTCAACGAACGATGCCGGAAGAGCCTATGGCTGTTATCATGAATCTGGGAATGGGTACCAGTTTCTCTCAAGTGATGATGCCTAACCTGAACACCTTGTTTCCTGCTACCATGCGTTTTGATTACCTTCGAATATATCAACCGGAGGGGTCAGAATCCGTCACTTGTGACCCTGATGGATACCCAACCACCGAATACATCAAAGCCCACCCCAAGGCATATGTAAGCTTTTCTACTCTCTCTCTCTCTCTCTCTCTCTCTCTCTCTCTCTCTCTCTCTCTCTCTCTCTCTCTGCGTATTGCTAATCAATTTCAGAACAACCAAAACCATACTTCTTGGTCAGCCGCTGGCTATGAATGGCCTACGAATTCCTTTGTCGACACCTGCTAGAGACTCTTCATTTCTTCATAAAAATTTTGTATAAAAGGACCTACCTTGCTTTGCACAAGCGCAAAAGCGAATCATATACCCCCTCGAGATGTTGCACGAACATTCATGCGCCAAAGAACATATAGAAGGCGATCGGAGCTGGCGGGCGCCTGGCGATTTCGATTCATCTTTTTTCATTCACCGAATATCACAAAAGGGTGCGCGTCTTTGTTATTAATTCTCTCTCTTTTTTTTTTCTCGCCATAAATACACAATTGTATAGCGGCGTTGGCGTTGTATACTTTATCATCGAGCGTCTTCATCGACTTGCCTTTTTAGCTTGACGCCAACTACTATTGGTAATCTTCAAAGTGCATTTTGAAGTCCTTTGTGCTCTCGCTGTTGTACAAAAATACCACTGGTTCATATTTTGCTTGTTTTTTTTTCGGTTCGGTTTTGTGGAGGGACTATGGATGGGGTGGCATTCTTCATAAACTCAGATATCCATGGATTGTGTTTAATTTTAGAAGAGAAGAATTTGGGGCTCTAGATGAGTTTCTTTGTGAGAACTGGAGGGGGGCCGGGGGGGATGAGAGAAAGTGAGGACAAATGAATGAATGGATTGAACTTACTGACTAACTGACTTAACTGATTGGATCGATTGGTTGGGCTTGGCTGGCTTGGTCTTTGGTTTGATATTATATTTGGTTGGATTTGGCGATGCAAGTGGGGATCTTTTGATCGACTTTTGATATGATTAGTTTTCAACGAATGGGCTAGCGATTAGATGGGTGGGTGCTGAAAGGGAAGTTAAAAAAGTTAGAAGGAATGTGTGAATGTGGATGGGATAAGGGTGATAACGAGGGAGTTTTGAGGGGCGAGGAGTAGAAGACTTGTAGCGGGTGTATATACCAACACTGATACCAACGTCATGATAATAAACATTTTGCAACAAATGCTCCATAAAATTTTGATACCACAATAGCTACAAATGACGACTGTAAGTCAAGAGGCACAAATTCAAAATCTGGCATGAAATTCTGCAACATGGAGATATATCACACACATACGCCATGGCTTCATCCTATGATCAATGGTACTATCCATGGAGCTCAAATAATGAAATAGGAAATTATCCAGTAACGCATCAGTTAGAAAGGTTCCAAGGCTTCAGGAGATAGTGGGAGAAATGGGTATCGAGCTCTTGAGTATTGATCACGTGAAATGGAGGGTATGGGTGGATGCCACGCACAGCTATCAGGAACTTTTTTATTATTTTGACGCTAATCTGCTTTGAGGACGCTAAATTCCCTAACCGAGAAATCCCACACTCACCAATTTGAGAACTTTTTTACTTTGAAATCTTTTGAACTTTTGAACCTCAACACCCAAAGAAGTCGACCACCGCCAACATGTCGCACCGTAAATTCGAAGCTCCTCGTCACGGATCTCTTGCTTATCTCCCAAGAAAGAGAGCAAGCCGTCACCGCGGAAAGGTCAAGAGGTGAAGCATTTGCCCCAATTTCATTTTTAACACTGATATTTGAACAATCCTACGATCAATCAGGATCTAGCAGCAAATAAATTTTTACCTCTGGAATCCGAATCTATTTTGCTAACTTTTCACTTGCGACCAGTTTCCCCAAGGATGATAAGACCAAGCCAGTCCACCTTACTGCCACTCTTGGTTACAAGGCTGGTATGACTACCATTGTCCGCGACCTCGACCGTCCTGGTGCGAAAACACACAAGAAGGAGGTCGTTGAGGCAGTGACTGTCATTGAGACACCACCGGTACGAACAACGCAGCCCGCTTGGCTCAAGCCAATGGCTAATATCTTTTTAGGTTATCGTTGTTGGTCTAGTGGGTTACATTGAGACTCCTCGTGGTCTCAGATCCCTTACAACTGTCTGGGCCGAGCATTTGAGCGACGAAGTTAAGCGCAGATTCTACAAGAACTGGTACAAGAGCAAGAAGAAGGCTTTCACCAAGTACGCCAAGAAGCACTCCGAGAACAGCGGATCGTCCATCACACCCGCGAACTCGAGCGTATCAAGAAGTACTGCACCGTCGTCCGTGTCCTCGCCCACACTCAAATCAGAAAGACTCCTCTCAAGCAAAAGAAGGCCCACTTGATGGAGATCCAAGTTAACGGAGGTAGCGTCGCCGAGAAGGTTGACTTCGCCAGCGGTCTCTTCGAGAAGCCAGTTGAGATCGGCTCCATCTTTGAGCAAGATGAGATGATTGATGTCATTGCCGTTACCAAGGGTCACGGTTTCTCTGGTGTCACCAGCAGATGGGGAACCAAGAAGCTTCCAAGAAAGACACACAAGGGTCTCCGTAAGGTTGCCTGTATCGGTGCCTGGCATCCATCCAGCCCACGTCCAATGGACTGTTGCCCGTGCCGGTCAAGATGGATACCATCACCGTACCTCTTGCAACCACAAGGTCTACCGTATCGGCCGTGGTGACGACCCAAACAACGCCGCCACTGAGTTCGATGTCTCCAAGAAGGCCATCACCCCGTAAGCTTTTCTGATCCAATATCTTTCGTGACATGACGCTAACAAATCATAGTATGGGTGGCTTTGTCAGATATGGTGAGGTCAAGAACGATTTCATCATGCTCAAGGGTTCCGTTCCTGGTGTTAAGAAGCGTGTCATGACTCTCAGAAAATCCATGTTTGTTCACACCTCAAGAAAGGCTTTGGAGAAGGTTGAGTTGAAATGGATCGATACCTCCTCCAAGTTCGGTCACGGTGCTTACCAAACCGCCGAAGAGAAGCACACTTTCTTGGGTACCCTCAAGAAGGATGTTGCCCAATCTTCTTAAATCTAAAAAATTGGTTCTGCATTTCGGGTTTCTGGCTTTTCATAGGTGGTGTAGTCGGTGGGGGTATCATATGTGCAATAAGCAGTCCATGATTACCCATGGATACTAAGCATTCAATCAATGAAGAAATGCCAATTATATCCAACTATATCAAATATGACCTAATTACTTATGATGAACCTACTTTGAATCAAAAATACATCTGAGACCTTTGATCAAGACCATAAATGTTAGCCACTATTTAAGGACATGCTGATTCTAGGTACACTACTCCCAATTCTGCTTTTTTTCTTCCCTTTTTTTTTTTCCTTCAATAGATCTTTCTCTAAGACCTCAAAAACCAATTTTTTCTGAGTTGGCGTTGTTGATCATCGAATCAAATTTTCACAATAGGTATGGTCATGAAAGCAACCTTTTTCTGAAGTAGAGAGTAACTATATTAATTCCTATTCATTCGATCGTGGCTTCATACTTAAGTACCAATATCTACTTCATTCAAATAATTTTTTTTCTTTCTTTTTCTTCGTCCTTCATCACACATCGTCATCCTCATCCCATAAAACCCTAGCAGATTCTCTCACCTTGCATAAAACAAGAAAAGAAAGAAAGTTTCCCCATTAATTACCCCACGTCACCGCAGTCACACAAGATTCCTCTTCCTTGACCCCTCTCTTTTTAGCTTCTTTACCTGGTATCCTTTCCATTGACATCAATGGGTGCACTTGCTGCCGTCCTCGCCATTCCATATCGCAGTATCAAAGAATCCATCGAGCGAAGTCGCAAGAACAAGGCTCAAAGAAATAATTCCAATAAAGACAAGAGACAGACGAAATCGGCGCCTGGAAGTCGTGCTCCTTCTCTCTATAAAATTAGAGCGGCTTCTTTTGAGAAGAAGAGCAGACTGAGACGCGCAGATAGTGAGGGCGCGGAAAGAAAGTCGCAATCATTAGGTCACTTACCTTTGGTAGACGTGCCCTGGGCAGAATCGTCGGGCGTGGAGAGTGCGGCTCGAAGGAAGGGAAGTCGGAAGGAAGGTTCACAGGGAAAGGGAAAGGGAAATCGAAGAAGCTTCTTTGCAGAAACTGAGTACGCGATTGAAGACGACGGCTCAAAAGGATTTTGTGGTGGAAACTATTACGCAGATACCGGTTGCAGCATAAATAGCAGGGTTTCGAATAGGTTTCCTCCTTTCTTGTTCGGACGGGTTCGAGAAACGGGGCTGCAGAGGAACTCTGGTACTGGGATTTTTGGGTGGTCAACTGAGAGACGATTCTTACATAGCTCGACTGCGAGGAATACGGGTGTGAATAAGGGTCTGGGGGATACAAATACGTTGTCGTCACAAGAAATCAGCATCAATTCTGCAGATAAAATGGCATCGGACGAGGACTACATGGCGTTTCTCAATAAGGCCAACGAGGACCCCAGCGCTGGCACATCGAATGCTGCTAGTAATAGTAGGAAAGTGGAGTTTAAGACTACGGATGATGAGGTGGATGTACCGGGAGTATTGGTTCGAGCGACTAAGGACGCGTGGTATGTTAGTGATGCAGATGAGCCTTTTGTGGTTGTTGCTTTGAAGCATGATGGTGGCTTGCCGGATGAGGGTATGTCTTTCCTTTCTCTGTTCTTTCCCCGTTTGCACTTTCTGTGGGGAAGGCATGGGTGGAAAATTCTAACTTGAATAGAAACTTTTGCACGCCTCATTGCACATCCGCCCCCGTAGATGCAGCAGAGGAGATCCAGATAATGGATATCGGTGAATGGGATCCTCAGGGGCAATACAAGGAGGTCGTGGAGGCGGTTAGAGAGGCGAGTAAGGGGAGCGATATGAGAATTTATCGGGTGCCCGGGAGAGGAAGTAGAGTTGAGTATTGGGTTGTGGGGGCTGAGGGGGGGAGATTGGTAGGAGCCAAGGCTTTGGGGGTGGAGAGTTAATCTGGGATAGGGTTGATGCGTCGGGATTGATATAGGGACATTGGGAATGGTTTGATTTTTATGGGGCAGAGGGGAGGATGAGGATGAGGGTGGAATTTATACCTGGCGTTTTGAGGCGGGGTAGGATATGGCATGTATCTTACGGCTATGATACTTAGTCCTGATGCCTAGGTATGACATGATTTATTTTGCAAAACTATAATTGACCTTGAGGCCGTGAAACCGGTCTCGTACATTTCTCTCATCTGATCCTCATCCACCAATCATTCATTGTCTGCCCCAAAAGTTTGGCCGCACATCTAAGGAAATGGAAAAGCTTCCGTGAGGAATCGATCGATTTCTCATTTCTTGAACTTAAGCTTTATAGTATAATTGAAAGCGTAGAAGGCGGGAGAAATGGGGGAGAACGAAGTTGGATCTGCGTGGTTGAACACTACTGGGCTTTGATTGACTGTGGCTTCTGCATGTAAGGTTCAAAAGAAAAGAACAAAGATACCGGGACGTTCCCCATGCGTGCATGCAAAGTGCGAATGGGGAATGGGGAATGTAATCATAATCCATCATAGCAGCAAGCTCTTCCTGCTCGCTTTTCCTTCTCGCTCGCTGCTGTTCTCACGGCTGGGAAAGTAACGCTCACGCAGACTGTGGTGAGTGAGTCATTAATTAGTTAATCGATTACATACTTTTTTTTATTCTTAATTTTTTTCTTTTTTTTCTTTTCATCGCCATGCCGATCAAACTCTTCCTTCCTTCCTTCCTTCCTTCCTTCCTTCCTTTGCATCGTCCAATCCCATGTACCCTCACGTTGTCTTGGTGGAAAATATACCGCATACTTACCTTTCCTTATCCTCATCTTTCATCTCCGTTCTCGTGTACGGAATATGTCCCCGCTTTTTTATCGGCGCTTTGTTATTGCGTTATTTATTATATTATATATATTATATTATATTATATATTATTTATATTATATTATATTATATTATATTATATTATATTATATTATATATTATATATATATTATATTATATTATATTATATTATATTATATTATATATATTATATTATATTATATTATATTATATTATATTATATATATATTATATTATATTATATTATATTATATATATATTATATTATATTTATATATATATATTTATATTATATTATATATATTAATTATATTATATTATATTATATTATATTATATTATATTATATTATATATATTATATATACTATATTTATTTATTTATTTAATGTTTAACGTCTCTGTATAGAATGGCTAATTCTGACCTCCCAAGGGTATTAGCGACGGGCCGCCCGCGTCTATTATACTATACTATACTGTATTGGGTACTATGCTATGCTATGTTATACTAGGTACTATGCTATGCTATGCTATATTATACTATACTATACTTTTTTGTACTTTACTATATTATAAAAGCGATGATCAGGAGACGTTCTTGATATTTGCGAGACAATTGCCATTGGGTAGGTCTTTTTATTCATATATATCTATATTCTCACATCGCGTGTTTCTCGTGCTGGACTTGGGATTGAGATTGGGATTGGGATTGGGGAAGATATGGGAGACGGTGGAGTGTTATAGAGGTAGTTAGTTGTTTGGTATTTCGGGTGGCCGGGGAAGGTAGAGCTGATGGGTTTAAGATACTTTTTCCGGGGCGCGGGGGAGTGGTGGGGGTTTCGCGTCTATGGGGTGTTTTGAGGGCTGACGCTCCTCTCGGTGGAAAGGTGAGGTGGCTTACTTCCCGTTATTGGTTGCGTGTTTGGGTCGCGGCTTTCAGAGGGAGTGTTTATATCCATCCATACATGCGGTTGGTAAGTTCGTATGCGGTTGGGGCTGCAGATTTAAGATAGGAGAGGATGGATGGTATGGGGCTATTTGTTCGGTTATTTGGATTAAGGGTGTGGGGTCGCTGGGTTGTGAGGGGTGCTTGGGATGGGGCTGGATATTTGGGCTGGGTCGCTTATTTTGATTGTTGGTATTTGTCGGACTGCGGTTTTTGTTCAGGCCAAGTTGCTTTGAGTTTGGAGGAGGGAGCTTCGGTTAAGTAGGTTGTTGTTGGAGTCTTTTGGAATTGTCTGAATCGTGAGGCAGATGGAATATTTGAATTGTGGTCGTATAGCTCAGAGTTGATACCTGCATTTCAATAATTTAAAAGGGGAGGGCGGGGGCTGCGAGCCGAAAATCATGCAGCCAACTTTGCCTAGTGCGCTTGGTTTCGTGATATGGTGTTGAAGCCATAGAGCTAGAACTAGGTACTATTTCTAACGAGGAAGGTCTAGCTCCCGCCCGTTCAGTCTACTTTGGATATACCTTGCCTTGATGCTAATACCCAAAAATAGCTAAGGCTTAGGTCTGATGAAAAGATGTGCCAATTACCAATTGGTGGATGTATCGAAGACTATACTAAGGGACACTCAAATTCATGAGCAACATTTCGGGCGAGAGATTCTGAGGTTTTGTCAAATGTGGGATATTATTTTTCTATTCCACTTCGAGGGGGTTATTTATTGCCTGAGTCCAGTTCTATATTTCCGAATTATCGTCACCCATTACTCATGATCTTTGGTACCGATTCAATCTGATCAAAACTTCCTTCACTGCAAGTTTCCATCTAAGCAGCACTACCCATTGATGTCTTCCCCTTCAAATTGATCCAGGGCCATTTGCTCGCCAACGACAAAAAATACCGCGATCCCGGGCAGACGTTATAGCAATTGCATACGTGACTTTCAATCCCTGCAAATAGCTCTCTATGATGCCCTCAATAACCTCTCCCTGTTTCCCAAACACATTTCGCAATTCGCTGACGCCTACGGAAAAGACTGCGAGTGGGGACACAGAAGGCGCATAATGGGGAAGAACATGCAGGATGCGGTTCGCGAATGCCGCTTCGGCGATGGAGATGAAGAAGGCTCCGCCGATGGTTTGGAGGAAGAGCACCATGGCTGTGGCGGATGAGAGATCGGCGGGAGAGACGGTGCCTTGGGTTGAAATGACGGGTATCTGAATGGCAAGGCCTGCGGAAAGTCCGGCGAGTGCTTGGTAGCCTATCCATTGAGCTGAAGTGGAGGTTGCGTTTAAAGTGTAGATGAGTCCGCATCCGACTGTTGTGCCGACTGCGCCGAGGATCATGAGGGGTACACTGGGAGTACGTATTAGTCAAGTGAAGTGGAAGACTTTCAAGACAGTAGGATGGGGACTTACAAGTGACCGAACGCTGAAATCAGTCCTCCGGATGCAATGGTAGCGATAGTAGTGCCAATAATCATGGGCAGATTCCGCACACCAGATTGAGATGCCGAAACGCCGGAGACAACCTGGAAATAATATGGGAGATAGTAAAGTAAGAGGAACCATCCACCACCGAGAAAGAATACATATACCATCCCAACGGAAATGGTACGTTCTTTCAACAGTCGGCTGACGATTATTCCACGTTCGCCTTGGAAGTATTCGACAACGAGGAAGACAATGAGGAAAAGGATGAAGCCGATCATAGTGCCTATGACATCTGCTGATTTCCATGTTTTGCTTTGCCCGCCCCATTGGAGGGATAGGAAGAAACAGATGAGACTGGCCATGATTGCAAAAGTTCCGGGGAGATCCATCTGTAAGATCTTTTCCTTAAGACTAGCAGTCGCCGGTACCGCATTTGGAGGAGTAACGAATACTATGTAGTTGATAGATTAGCACCTATGTTGCATGCACACAGTAGAGAGAGTCGTTGGAACACTCACGAAACAGGATAATTGCCGCTACAACTCCACCAACAGGCAAGTTGATATAGAAACACCAACGCCATGTTAATTTATCTGCAAACACGCCCCAAGAAGAGGTCCTGCTACAGATGCTACTCCATAAGCTGCGCCCAAAATTCCAGTGAATGCTGGGCGGTGTTGAGGTCGTGCTGCGAATGCTATAATTGTGTATGCTCCGGAGGCAATTCCTGCACCACCCAGTCCAGCAATGGCTCGGCCAACTATTAAAGTGGTACTATTTGGGGAAACGCCTATGGGGCATAGAGTTAGTTGATGTGTTGGTGCTGTGGATGTTGGGGAACATACCGCATATCAAGCTTCCAATTTCGAACACGAAGATGGAAATGAGAAATGCTATCTTTAGAGGGAAATATTTGTAGGCTTTCCCCCATGTAGATTGGAAGGAACCAAGTGTGAGGAAGAAAGCAGATCCATACCAGCCAACAAGGTCTAAGCCGTGAAATTGGTCGGTAATTTTGGGAATTGCGGTAGCCTGAGTTCGCGTTAGTCACTGATTTCGAAAGTATGATGCGATCCTCGTTGGAGAAAGCGACAAGATAGACATACCACAATCGTCATATCCAAAGCAACGAGGAACATACTAAGAGCCAATGCAACCACTATCATCGCCATTGCAAAAGCCTTTGGGTACTCCAAGCCGTCTTCCTCCTGACCATTGTTCGTTGTCTCCCCATTTTCTACACTGGTCCCATCTGCACTGTTCTTCTTTTCCCTTGATACTGAATCGTCGACTGAAGGGGCAACACTCTTCTCCAATTCAGTATCAGAAACTAATGTCATCAGTCTCGAATCCGTCATTTTTCTCGCTTATCATGCAATATAAATCTTCGTATCGTAATGAATATCCCAAGCAAAATGAACAATCAGAGAGCAACAGTAATGAGAATTCAAATCAGCAATGAAGAAGCATGGAGGTTCAAAACTGCTTCCTTTTATCTTGATAAAAGCAGGATACCTTTATAAAACGCCTTTGATTCTCAGTCATACGTGCGCATACTCGGGTATCACAATCAATCCCTTTCATGAACCGCCTTACGAATCCAGACCCGGCGCAAGGTATGAGATATACGTGCTTACACATTTTGCGATACCTCAGTCGATGAATCACAAAGGAAAATCATTTAAGCTATACCATACATGCACTCATTTTTTAGAAAACCCTTTCGAATGGTATATCCGTAAACCCCACGAATACCCATTTTGGCCAAGTCTCAAGCGCTTATTGATCTTAGGTGTGATATAAGGCCATTGGCGAAGAATGCTTACCTTCTTTGAAACCTTATTCTGTATATTTGGGGAGAGAATAAACGGAAAGATTCATCAGATGGATGGAAAATTGCATGATGAGGTGGCTGTCATCATTGTTTGTTATTGTTTCGGCCGAAAAGCCGAGTAGATGATTGGTTCTTGATCATCACGTTCGGTCGAGCATGGCGGTCGAAAACCCGATTTCATGATGTTGTTGATGGCTTTAAACTTTAAAGTGATAATGAGTCATTCTGAGAAGCGATGACTTCAATTTGTGCCACCAGTAATAAAAGTACACCGGTCGGTATGTGAATGATTCTGTCGACTTACAAATAATAAGAGAGGTGGAGGAATTGTACGACGTATCTCGACCACCATGATGCCATCCCACCGTCACTCAAGTGAAATGGCAGATCTAAAGCTTTGGCAAGGTGGTGGCAGATGCATGTGGAACTAAAGTCCAATGGTCTCATGACGAGAGACTCAACGTTCATGCTTGAGCTCTCGATGTATAACTTCATCGATATAGAAGTTAAGGTCATTGAAAACGTTCTCATTCAAACGTTGAATTGCTATCGAATCTGTATGATTCGACTCTTTGCTAGAGAAACCTGGTACTCCCATACTCTCATTCCTAGGAATATGAGGTTAATCAGGTAATCTTGTAACTTCAGGTTTTTATATGGTTATACAAGTTACTTAACATTCTAGCAAAGGTTTTTTTAGAAGTTAAAGCCCTTTCCAAAAATCGTCAATATCATGATTGATATGCAGTATGAATGGTTATTGAGTGTCATACATCTTCATTAATCACATTATCTTAATTAGAGTCACAAAGTAAAAGGTATTCGAGGTGAATATTATGTTGCTGATAAGTCATTTGAAAGCAGAACAGCCGTGTTTTCCCACTCCTTAGCTCAAATCCAACTTCAGAAAAAACCTATAATTTGTCTTCTCACGCACTCTACCTCGCACTCTACCTCGCACTCTGTTACCATCGTATCCAACTTAAACTCATATTCCAACTCACCTTCTCAAACTTCATAGCCCTATGGACTTGAACCTTCTATTTGAAACCCCAAACCCCAAATCCTAAATATCAATCTACGCCAAAAGTCAAAGGAATAGAACACCCAAGCACATCTAAAATGGCTGATCAACCGATGAATTCTCAGTCAACAAGCAGTCAAGATCATATCATGTCTGATGGTACTATACTTCTGTCCAACTTCGTGTCAACAACTTGCTAATCACTTAAAGCAGCCATTATGAGTGTCAAACTGAAGGATAACGCTGATCCTTCACTTGTTGATATCTTACCTTCCGAAATCATTCGAGAAGTCTTCAAGTACCTGTGGCATGAAGATATACCGCATTTTCGATTAACGTGCAAAACTTGTGCGGTGGCTGGAATGCAACAACTTGTTCATACTTTATACCTTATCTACACTAAGGAGAGTTTCTTGAATTTGCTCAATATATCAAGACATCCTGAGCTGTCAAGATACGTCCGATATATAACCTATGCGCCAAGGATAGTGGGTGTAATAAAAAATGAATGGCGCCACATATTGGAACTGAGAGCGCAATCTGACTTTACAGCTCTAGATGGGGCTATCATAGAGCAGCGTTCAATGGAGGAGGAAAACTTCAGTACATCAATTTTTTCACAAGTGTTTTCGAATTTCAGCGGTTTGAAAAAATTACAAATTTGTGTTTCCAATCGATCTCTGCGTTTCCCCTTGGATCCCAAACCTTTTTCCGTAACGATACAGGACAGGAGAATGTCTTCCGAGAAAGCTCAAGAAGTTCTTGACGCCGTTAGTAAGGCTGGTACGAAGCTAGAATGCCTCATACTACAAAGTGTATCCTCGAATATAATGCTTGGCATATCGATCAGTGCAGGTACCATATCTCCAACATCGAATTGGAGCTATCTTCGCGAACTCCATATCAGCATATCGAGAAATTTCTTAAACGAGGGTATAAGCGGATTGGTACAAGTCTTAAGAACCACTTACAATGTTCAAAATCTTAGCATTGGTGTAGAGGGTTGCGGCACTCCATCTATAGACTGGGCTGAGGTCGCACTTGGTGTGACTTTGCCATGTTTGAGAAGCATGGAGATTCATTTTATGATGGGTAGCAGTATCTCTCTTACTGGATTCCTTCAGAGACATGCCGAAACACTCAGATCTCTCCGTATGCCATATTGTCGCTTGCAGGGCCCGTTCGGAGAGTGGTCTAAGATTTTCGATATTATCAGAAACGACATGACCCTTAAAGAAGTGTCTTTTATGAACCATCTAGAATCAACAGAAGATCCTGCCATCAATATTTTGCAAGCCAATAATATCCCTCTTCACTGCACGTATTTTGGCCACGATTTTTGGCTCTTATTGGAAGACCGACTCTTGAACAGGAATGCAGTGGCGAAAGAATGCAATCTTACTCCTGGTGCACTTTGGGATGGGTACGTTGCCTACGTGATAAGTGGCTATCAAGAGACACTATTAAGATACGATGAACTTTACTCGGCCGTTAAATCTAAGAGGGAACTCAACGAAAATGATAGGAGACTCGCTGAGTTTTTGCATTACATGCTATAGAATCCTTTGCACTTCCTGCAAGTATTAAGCAAAGACTCGCGATACTATCTTTGAGATACTATATAGAATGGATAACTCTTATACTAATGATACTCGTGAACAATGCCTTGAAATTTTTTCTAGAGCTACACTATCACCTCCTCATATCCAACCCCTCACCTGAGTTCCTCTACCTACTCTAACGTCCCACTTGAACTTCTCATATTGATATTCCAATAGCAAATCACATCCCAAAAACATAATATGTCAAACTTCAACCACATCTTACTACTCAATTTCCATCTATATTTCTCTTTCTATCTCTCTCATCATCTCGTCACCCTGAGAATTATTACTTGATCCACCCCAACTTCCCTTCACATCATCCATCTTTTCAATACACACCCTCAACTTCCCTCTCTTCCAAATCCTCATACTCTCTTCAGCTGATCATGACCCCCACCCCCCCCCCTCCTCAGACTGAAAGATTCTACATCATTTACCAGCCCTCCCGGCATTGTTCCCATCTCTGTAAACCTCGCGTTTACTTACAACATTCACATCAAGAATCAAATGAATAATCGTGAGTTGAGAACGAGATTTAAAGAATATAGTAATCTAACCCAACGTCAAAGGTTAGAGATAAACTGGGATCATCCGAGAATACCAGTCCCATCCATCATAAAATGACCAGATTCTTGATTTTCCCCAAAAAATAAACCCTATTGGGTTGGG
Source organism: Monilinia fructigena (assembly GCA_003260565.1). NCBI lineage: Eukaryota > Fungi > Ascomycota > Leotiomycetes > Helotiales > Sclerotiniaceae > Monilinia > Monilinia fructigena. Next base: position 821,912 of record QKRW01000016.1, on the reverse strand, counting down.
ATGTCATGAAGCAGGAAATATCCATCCATTCACGAATCCACTGCTCACATCGTTCCCACCACCGTCCTACCTCAAGACCTCCCAACTCTAACCTGCTAACGCCCCCATCCCATCTAACACCCCCATTCCAATCCTCACCTAACAATTCAATTCCCATTCTAACCAGCCGGATAAACCGTGTCACCCTCCGCACGAGTTCTAAGTTATCCCCAGCCTCGTGTTTTTGTCCTGCTGTAGTACACCAGTTGCACGTCTCTACGATTGGAAGTTGTTGAGATGGATGAGCAGGGGGGTAGGGGTAGGATAAGACTCTTCTTGGTGGGTGATTGGGGTGGTTTGCAAAAGTGGTAGTAAGGATGTATGTTTGAGTTTTGATTTTTGAAGGGGCTAGATTGGGTTGAGATGTGGAATGTGGAATGGGATGGGCTGTGTTGTGTTAATTAAATTTGTTTGTTTCTTTGGCTGGGTTGTGATGCGTGATGAATGGTGATATATTGTTGGTATAAATATTAAAGTAAGGATGAGGCGGGGAAGATATGAACCATGTGCGAGGACAGAAAGTAGTACGATTTGAAGATAAGATAAATTTTGGGTCAGGAATATCGTGATTATAACAGGAAATGCTTTGCCTGGGTGCCGATGATGAGTCACGCATATAGTGAAGATCCGACAAAGTTGATAGTTATGTGGTAGTAGGGAGTGAGATGTACTGCACATTTTTGAGTCATTATGGGACGTCTCATTTGAGCTTTTTGATTGCCCCGAGGTGTTACATCTAATTACAAATAAGGGGGGAGGTGATAATAGATACATTGACTCGTATAATACCGCATGCTATATATTACAAATTCTAGTACAGGGACATAATTACTCATATACAAGTGCACTCATACATTATCCTCTGCATCTTTTGTTGCAGCTAGGGGACCATTAATAGCTCTCGATTGAGGATCAACTGCTCTTTCCTCTGCAGTTTTAGCATTGACCTCCGTTATTAGACCTCCTGTATAAATCAAACATGGAACGGCACCAGTCAAGCTAAATAATCCCAATGACCAGGCCATTGTGCCCCATCCTGCGTGATCTTCTACGTAACCTGACCAGACTGGGCCGATGAGGGTACCAGCTGCATAGGCCATAATGAAAAGACCATACGCCTGTGCGTATGCTCCGTTTTCCCCGAATCTTCCAGGAATTTGTTTCTCCTTGGCTTCGACAAATATAGGTGATCTCGGCCATTAACACTGGCAATACAAAAGTCAAGGAGACGCCAATGAGCGCCAATAATGCGCAGAGGAGAACTTTCTGATTTAAAGAATCATGTGTAACGAGACGTAGAAGAATCCAGAATGGGGTTGCGAAACAAAACCCTGCAACGCATAGCCAGCGTGGACCGTAACGATCAGATGCCCAACCGACAACTGGTGCGGAGAAACTGGGCACCATAACAGCAAGAAAGATCAACCCTGCTCCAACTGAGTCCCAGTGGAAAGTATCCCGAACGAAGAGAGGAATAACACTGTCAAACGCTGTCATAAGAGATGCTTGCACTACACAACCCCATAGCGCAGCACAGAGCCGCCTAGATTTCAAAAGAGTGAAAAGCGGAGGCCATTTACTGACTTTGTATGAAACGGTAGGCGCAACTCCAATATTGTTTGAAGGTCCACTTTGTGCTACCTTTTCCTCGTCCGTGATCGCATTGTCATCATTCCTTGTTTCTTTGTCAGCTACGTTCTCAGTGCGCGTAGGCGAAGGATCTGAGGTTCCACTGCGTTCAGAATCAGTGACCTCATCATCTAGCCACTGTCGTGCAATTTTCTTTTCAATCAATACTAAGCGAAGCAAAATATCCAAGACCAATAATCCAAAAGCCATATAGAAAACAGCATAATATCCAGCTTTCTCGTAAACAATTCCTCCTAGCAAGGGAGCCACTAGAATCCCAAGAGACATACTCAAGCTTACATATCCAATGTTTCACCAATTTCACCTTGTCCAACAGTATCGACCAATAAAGCCTGTCCTACAGTCCACACAATGGCTGTACTCAACCCAGCGAATACGCGTCCCAGTATTAGCAATGCCACCGACTTAGCCAGGCACATCATGATCGTGGAACCAACCATCGCGATTAATCCTATCAATAATGGTAGGCGTCTTGATGACGAGTGATCGGCATAATATCCTGAGATAGGGCTTCCAACGAGCAATGCTGCGCCGTAAACTGCGAGTAATACGGACACCCAACTTTGGACTGAGGATTCATGCACGCCTGCACGCGAGTTCAGAGAGAAAGGTACGACTGGTACGATGATTCCATAGAGGAAAATATCAGTAAATACTGCTGCACATATTGTCGAGATAATAAAAAAGTTGGAAGATCGAAATTTGAGGAAATAAGGTGGCGCTGATGAAGGGTCAACTCGTCTGCCCGATATGAAATTCTGTACCTGCCCCATGTTCGAATGTAAAGTCGAAATTCTGGTAAAAAGATCTATTTCATTTCCTACAAACTTCAACCGCTCTTGTCCAAAAGATACTCCGGATACTTATAAGCCTCTATCTAACAAGAGTCGACGATCATCAGATCATCGACTTTTGTTTCTTGATGATTGATACTTGAAAAACTCTGTTCAATGAAGATCAATGGAGTTCGGAACAACTTTGAAGTTAATGATTATTAAGCTTCTTGAGCTATAGCTAAATAAGAAGGTACCGCCATCTGCTTACCTAATGGTATTCTCTCTAAGCTTGGCTGTCTTCAAACACTCAGACACCATTCCTTATAAGCCAAGATCTTCATGGATATATTGCTGATGTCCAACATTGTACGCTTTCACTTGTTCACCGCAATAACGTACTAGGCGCTACAATTCTTCCTACTGAAGCATTGTAATCCAAATCTGGAGATATAACGAGGTACTATAGTTTTGAAACGTTCTTTAATCGAAGACACTCTTTTGGTTGACCCCATACTATTCACGCTATTCACATATACGTCTCTAAGTAGAGACGAAAGCGACTTGAGTGCCGGGTGATGTTTTGTTAAGTTGCGAAACATTGTAACTGATAGTTCTGTACTCATGCTGGAACCGACAAAGAAAATTCTGTGCGTGCCCCTAAGATCGAATCAGCAGCTCTTATCTTCTCGGGTTTCAAGCTTCCTCTTAGTGATATACCTTCTTTCGGACGATTTTATTTTCGGAATAGTCCTGCCTTGTTTATGGGTTCTGGTCAAAGTTACCAAATCAGTGTCTTGGAATTTGGAAAGCTGTTATGCGGCTCTTGTCATTATTATACCGCCACAATTGTTGGGCATGAAGACATTTTGAGCCGCAATATTTTACCCCACTCTAACTTATTACAGGAGAATTTGCAGTTGGTTGATCATTAATACAAATTTGTTTCATTTTTGTCTCTACGCGCATTTGATGATTTAAGCCGAGATTGCCCCTTCCCAGCTACTTCCTTTAGAGCCTCAAGAAATACATCGAATTCCTAATATGTCATTTTGTTATTTTTATGTAATTGTTTCAAGGCACAACATTTCTGCTGGTATGTAAGTTAATCTCAATCTGTACCACATTTCGCTTGATCAGCCCCCCATAAGGTGTATCTCTTGACTCAGCCTCCACGCACGTTTTATTGCCACAGGCACAGCTCATCCCTGATTCGCACATTTTGGATCGAGGCAACCATTCGACTATCGAGTCCCCTTACGGACGCACCACATCATGTATGTGTGTAAGCATTCTGTTTTGCATATCCCATTTTTGAGGGCCGTTTTATCATAACGAGGGGAAACCATTAGACTCGGCCATATGACCCTTTTTTCGCCCGGCTTTCGAGAGGAATGCAATAGACGAGTCGGAAGAATTTGAAGATTCTGCAACTGATGATCTTAGGCGAAGAAGAAGCTCACAAGATTAATACAGTGGGACCCGTTTTAGCCGAATGAAATGATCGCCTTGCGTTAATACCTAGCCAATTGGATCCTTGTTCAATATATGCAACAGATTCTACCTGGGGAATTGGCCACTAAAGAGAAATTATGATCATATTGAGGATTTTGCTGCCATCCATGTCTACACTAGTGTTTTGACATGATTACAGGTGCAATGAACTTTATATCCGCCCAGTTTGATGTCACTATGATCTGAAATTGCCTGAAATTGCCGCATTTCTCGTATCACCAAGAAAGTTCTTTTGTTGAGCCTCATCGAGCTCCTCCCTATAAGTGAACAATGGCGCAGTCTCATTGTAAGCCTGTCGACAATATTTTCCCCTTCAATACGAATTATTATTTTCCTGCTCCGGTTCTTGTCAATCGATCATAATTTGTTAGTACGTACGAATGGCCCATTGTATTTCAAGCCAATGCTAAGATTATTGGTCAGATATTTTCACTAGCATCTTCGAGGAAATATCTAATGTTTGATTTGATTTCTCTCCCATATGAAGTCCTATCCAATATTATAGCGAACATCGATTTTGATGATGTGTTCAACCTAGGTATCTCCTGTCAAGCATTAAAGTACTTGATTACTGAGGAGAGTGTTTGCAGATTGATAGTACAAGTGAGCTGCCGCCTTCGTCATCAAACATGACTGATGTTTTGATGCGCAAGTAGCTGACAAGAGTTGCATAGTCCAAAATACCTTTTTCCAATGAAGCATTGTCGACTAAGCATGTTACCGGGCATAGCGCATCAGCTCTTCGAAGAGTTTCAAAGAGACGAGAGGCTTTTGCTACCGTCAATCCGTACTCGATAGCAACTATTGGGTTCGGGTATGAATATCTCTATTGCAAAGGCGTGTTGTGCTACACGCTCGATGACAAATTAAGGGTCATAAATCTCCATGAATCGGCGTGTAATGAGGTCGTTATTAGCATACCAGGAATACTGAGTAGTGCTACCTCGGAAATTGCTCGCAACACCAGAGGTGTATTCCAAGTGCTCTACTATTCAGACAGTATAATCTCATGTCTTTATAAGACATCAGGTCTGGAGGCAAATTCGTGGCTCATTGCTTTCAGTATTCGAACTAGAGAGATTCTTGTTGTAAGAGAACTGGATTCCACCGAAAGAATATTTGTCCGCCATAATGACAAATATCTTTATTATGGTACACATTCAGAAGTGGGCACAGACAATCATAAGAAATGGGTGATTTATGGCTACGCTTTTACCCAACGAGAATGGTTCAACCAAAAGATCCATCTTCCAGATATGGTAGGATCAGAAATTGGATCAACCATCTGTTTCGAATTTCACGATGAATATTTCTATGCCCTCTCGAATCAAACGTCATTTGATGTCGAAGAGATAGACTGGACTTCATTCTATCATTGCACCAGGTTTCCTCTCGCGTCCCTTGTCGGGACCTGATCGAAAAAACAGAGAGTCAAAGCATGTGGAGACGCCAGCATGAAGAAGGTCCTATTGATGATAGATGGACCAATCTTCGACTTGATAAGGATGAATGTACTGGAGAGCTCAGAATAATCGAGTCTCGAAAGGAGTGGTATCATGGGGCAAGTAGGAGTCAGCGTACTCACTATACCACCCCTGTCATTTTCCCTACATACTCCCATGATATGCGCGATCATCTTTGCTATGCGGCCGATGCATCCTTTTCTTCAACCTTAACAGACTCTGCTGCGGCTGTTCAAGAAGCTCCATCCTCAGTAATGAATACACAATCGAGTACCTTAGGAGACGAGGAAAACTACAGTAACCATAACTTGAGTGATTATCCCAATGATCCTATTCTACGTCTCCTTCGAAAAGACGATAATCCACATTACATGCCATCACGAAAAGACTTCCACAGTTCATTCATCCTGGCTACGATGGATCTCCTAATATAACATTCACACTCGCAAAGTCTCGTGTTAGATATTATCACTCTTCCTCGTCTACATTTCTCGACGTTGTGGATGATCCCCTTCCTACAGATTGGCGGGGCGGGCAACGATTACGACTACGTGCCGGCTCCCGAAAGATCGGCCCACCCCTTGTCTACCCTCCAGATCACCCTTGAAATCCGGACTATTACGCCCTTCACCAACTGATATTGGAGATGCCCTAGATCAAAATATACAGACAATCTGATATTATCTATTGGCCCCCAGCGCAAGTTCCTGGAGTGGAAAACAAGGCCCTGGACGAGTTATACGAATTGTTGAATCCACCCACACACCTTGGCAATGTTGAAGGCACCGCTGACGAAAGAAGTCTAGTGTATGTAACAGGGGGGTATGGTAGTCCGCAGGCCATTATATTTGTAAGTTTTGATTCAGGGATCAAGTTAACGGGATTAAAGAGATGGGGTGGTATGGCGAGGAAGGGGTGGGTGAGGGGCCACACATAGATGGTCGGGCCACAGGGCATACGTCTGATACGAACGCGGTGATTGATAATTCAAATGGACATGATCAGACGAATGTATAAAAGTATCTCGGAAGCAGATGGGATGATCGGAATCGACCGAAAGGGAGGAGGAAAGGGCAAGGAAAAACAAAAGTGTACGGATACTGCGGAATTGCCTGGGTCTGCTGGTGTGGAAGCCCAAACAAATCTCATTATGCATGGAACAGCACAGTCTACTTCTAGTGCAGCAGTCTCCTCAAAGACATCGTGGATGTGGCACGAGAAAGCCATGTATCAAGACATCGGGCTAGGATTCTATTTTTGGGAAAGACCGAGAACTGTTGGCTTAGGCCATGGTGATGAAAAGGGGGAGGTGGCTTCAGTTTTGCCTTTTTAGTTTCATATCTCCTGGCGCACTATTGACATATATCAAGCTATATATCCTGATATGCATGTTTAATCAATGTTTCTACATCCGACACCTTTGCTAATGGTAGAGATTGTCTTTTGTGTACCCCGCCTTAAGACCAACATTCTAAATTGGTTATCAAGCGCGCATGGTGGAAAGCAGAGATGTAAAAGATGCATAACAGTCCATGAATTTCGGTGAGAAGTGGTGATAAAATTTAGAATGGGAGGTAAAAAACTTGTTCTTCATACAATATATATCATACTGGCAACTAGTGGCGCGCGGAAAATATGACAGTACAGTGTGGTGTGGAATGCGGCAATGTAGCTTTTGTCATGTTCTTAGGTGGAAACATGAACATGATGTATGTATCTGTATTGTCCCTTGAGGAACATGTATATACTGTCATACGACCTAGCAGGAAAGTATGGAAAGGGAACTCCACAGCTACCACTTGGCTTCGTTGGCTATTGTACTTTCTTCAAACAAGTATGGAACTTGATTGGTGATTCGTCTCACCTCTTGTTCTTGACGTCTAAACCGTAGCTATTCATGATCCCATCCTACCATACCCAAACCAATCAAGAAAACTTCTTTGCATCATCTCCTCCACCTCCAGATGGTCATCTATTGGTCACAGTAACCTCAGTGTAAAAATTGTGCATGTATCAAGATAGTAACCACCCAGTGCTTAGCATCGAGGCAGATTTTGCTTGCATCAAACTACTACATGGTTGAACCACACGCATACTCTCCACCTACCTAATCACCGCATACATAACTACCCCTCAATCACACCACATCATTCTTCCCCTCGAGATCCGAAACGTAAGAAAGCCTCACCTCGGTAATACTCATATCACTGTCCATGTTACCATTCATCTATAAGATTAGTGCATGATGGTATGCTCGAGGGAAGAAGATCTCCATAGAAATCGGGCGTAGATATGCAGCTAGAACCAAAGTCTTTGCTTACATCCCTTGTTTTGCCGAGTATTCCCTCATCGGCCATCCCATTTCAACTCGGGCCTCCGCAAGAAAAAATACCCTTCACATATAGACTAGATACGTAACCTTGCGTAGAATATGCGAGTAGCATTATTTATATCGGAAAGAAAATTATCAGTCATCATACTTTCTAATGTCTAATGTCTTTTTTTGTTCTCTCTCAAAAAGGTATCTGTCAGCCGGTAGAAACGGCTAAATAACAATCTACCCCTCATCAACACATCTTTCCGATCCCACGAAAGAATTACACGAGAGTCCAAGTACTGCTGGTATACGCAAACTTCGAGCTCCAGCAGAACAAGCACAACAAGCACAAGAGACAAGGATTTCGGTGAGCACATTCAGAACCGTTGAGAAACCAAGGGTCTATTCCGGGAAGTCGGCCAAGACTAAATAACCTCAAGCCTGTTTGAGGCTCATACTACATACCCCTCCTTGCACCACACCCAATCCGGCCTTCCTACCTACCGTAACAGTAACTCCATGATGATTTTCCATCTCGGCCCCAACAGCGGCCGGCCTTACATTAATTCACGCGTGTATATATCCTATGATCCCATATAAAGATATACAGAGATTACTCGCGTAGAAAAGCAAAGCAAAGCAAAGAATTGCGTACAGCCTCCTAATCAAACGCAGACCGAGTAGATGTAATAGCCGTACGACTATACAATAATAATAGTAGTAGTTAGCAGTCGTAGCACGAATACTAGTACAGTAAACCCATACTATATAACACAAGCCCGCCTCTTTCATTAAGAATTCATTTCGACCCAAAAAATCTCTCTGCAGTCTGTATCATGTCGTGCCATGTCATGCTGTGCTGTTATACACCGGTGATATGCTAGCGGTGCGTATGCTCTATGGGTGTAGTACCGTACAATTTCTCAATTGACACCACATGAAGATTAACTGAGCCCAAACGATATGAGGTAGCCGATGGCGTGTATGATTTTACGGTATATCGAAATCGAACCCGCTAGTTCGTTGATTGGTCTTGTTAGTCCGCGGCTGAAATGCACTCGGAGGCTGTTGCACAGTGTATACTTCCCTTCGCATATGTTTGCTGCTCATAACGCCAAAAACAGAACAGTGACCAAGAGCTCTTGAAAAACAAAAACTTCAATTTATTCATCAGAAAGTAAGCATCGTATTAGTTATATGGTATGTAAGTACATGCTAAGCTTTAACCCGTCAATTCATCTCCTCCGAAGCCTTCGTCCCGAAAGCCTCAGTCCGTTACTGACCATTTTACCGTCTAAGTAGACAATGCCATTTGCTTACGTCACTAATTCCGCAATTCCAAAAGGTCCCCGAAAATATGATGATTCAAAAGTCTTGCTGTGCGAGGGTATTGATAAAGTTATTGTTCTCAGTTTTCTGATTTTAATTGACTTTGACATAGTTTCCTGGATATTGGAGTTAGTTTGGGATCTGAAAATTATAAGAGGAAATATTTACCAGGGAATTGTCCTTGTTTCCCATGAATCTTCCCGACCCACCATTCATTTCGCGTTACTAGTTCTCGTCACGATCTCAATGATTTCACCAGCACTGAAACTTAGATCACCCTCGGCCTGTGCCTCATAATCATACAACGCAGTAGCAGTCTCGGCAGCTGGCACGCCGCTGAGCCTCAATGGTTTTGGTTTTGGAGGTGGAGGTGCCGCCTTTTTTGCTTTCGCAGCGGCTCCCCATGAACTGCCTGTCGAGGCTGATCGCATCACGCTATTTCCAGGATTAGTAGGAGATAACATGGAAGAGTAAGGTGGAGGTGGCTTCTCCGATGATTGAAAGTCGGTGGATGCGCGGCGGTTTGAAGTAGTGGTTGTGAGTGCTGTTGATGAAGGTTTATTTTCAATGGCAAGCCGATTAGGTCCTGTAAAGAGCAAGAGGTTTTGGCGGACGTTTGGCGCCAGTCGTCTTGAACTTCACAATGGAAAGTGCTTCTGCCTGTTCTCGAATGTCGCCTCGTTTTGCCTCGAAACCTTCCTCTATATCAAGCTGGAGATTGAAGTATCCAATATCACACCCTTGCATCCTCTCGTGTAAGGTATAAAAGACATTAAGTTGCATATAGTAGAATGATTGGAATAATGGACGAATGAATTCGCGCTCCAACGCAAAGAGTTTGGGCAACTCGTCCTTCAAGAGATCGTTGTAGTAGTTGAACTCTTGAGTAGCTTGTTCAACATCATTCTCAGCCTTGTACATGGCTTTCTCATCCTTTAAGCTCTTTTCCTTTTTATCTTGCAACTTCTTGAGTGTAGCTCGGTGTCGATCATAATCCAATTGCTTGTGCTGACGTTTGAGCGCAGTTTTCCTTATCACCTTAATGACCTCTAATAATTCGTCCGCAGGTCGAATAACTCTAGTCTCAATCATCTCCAACTCTGGTTGTAGAGTCGCTAGGAGCTCCTTGCAAATTTCTTCGTATTCTTCACAAGCTCTGATCCCTTCAGGATTTCCTTCTTGGACCAAGGAATCTGGGTCCGACATCCTTCCAGAAATTGGTTTGTATATCTCGGCGATCGCCTTAGAGAATTCGATTTGATGGTTCATCATGCCATTGATAGCTTCAAAGTATTTCTTACTCTCATCATGCAGTTTTTTTCGTCTCGGTTTCCAGCTCTTGAAATCGCCGTTCCGCATCAATATATACGGCATCTTTCGTTTGTTCACCAAGATTAAACTTAGCTTTGAACGTTTGAGGCGCCTGTGAACCTGTCAGTTAAAGGTGCGAAAACCCCGTCATTCCGTTCGATTATCTCCATTCCTACTTACTCTAAACCAGGGACTTCTGAAAGCCCTTGAAGGACATCTCCCAGGTTTAGGTTCAAAAATATACCAGTAACGACCTCTTATGAAATCTTTGAATGTAGTATGAGAGTCTTTCTTCGCGGAGTTATATTTCTATTGTGAATGTTGTAATTCTCAAAGAAAGAGGGTACCTTTTCGTAGTATTTCTGGGTTGTTTTGGTAGGACAGACGATGACGAGGATGGCTGAGCAGATCTATTTTGACGGTCTCTTTCATCATCAGCCCCGATATGCTTGGTATTTTTTGGTCTAAAATGGTAATGGGAGACAAATAAATTCAAGAATGGAAGAAAAGAAGGTATGAAGTTATTCCTAAGTCTTATAATGTACCTGTGTAGAAAAAACTTGATTGAGCGCATTCAATAATCAAAGTGACTGAAATGGAATTTACAGTATGGATTCTTCATCATCATCATCTTCTTCTTCTTCTTCTTCTTCTTCTTATTATTATGGAATCATCGGATCGTTTGCATCAAATAACTCGCATGGGGCATCAACAGTCTCCCGCCCGTGGAGGCATGTAAATTACCTATTTTGGCCAGGGTATGACGGGACATATAAAATAATGAAGTCATTATTATGATTATTACCGTTATTACCTAGTATCTTATGAAAGAAAAAATAACCCCCGCCACTTGTTTTATGAAAAAAAATATATATATTTATGGATTTTGATTGGTTACTGGAATAAAATATTCAATAAACTTGAAAATCATTCTTTTGAGCCTTAAATCGTTGGCTACAAGGCTTTCGATCCGATATCCCGTTTCCGCTGTTTTCCATAAAGATAGCCAATCATATTTTACCTTTTCTTTGAAATTTCGGTCATTTGTAGGAAGCACGGAGTTTATAGTTACAGCTAGTACAAAAGAAGATTAGCTCTATTCTATTCCGTTAGAATTTCAAATCCAAAAAGCCTCAAAACAAGAAAGCTTAATGACTCCTCTGTGGAATTATCTTCCACTTTGATACTATCAAATCTTCAACTCAACCATTCATAATAATGTCGAGTCTGACTTCAAAATCCTTGAGGCAGGCTTCACGCTTTTGCTTAAAGCAGCCAACGTCTGCTGCTGGCCTGGCGAGAACCTCTGCTTTTGCCCGGGTGGCGTCCCTATCAAATCAAAGAGTATCAAGGAGGGGTTACGTTTCTGAGACGAAAAAAGACAGCGCTCAGGTTAACCTCGATACCGCGATCCGCTCAGAGCAGAAATCGTTCTTTGAAGAGACTGGCAAGCATGCTAAGAATCAATCAATATCAGGATCATCTGCAAATGCCGATGCGATGATGAGTCCTATAGCCGGTAATTACCCCTCACATATCTAGGTGGACATGCAAGGAAGCTTTAACTGACATTTGACTAGGCGTGCTTAAGCAAGCTACTGTCATGGACGAAGGCCAGAGACCAATCTACTTGGATATGCAAGCTACCACTCCATTAGACCCACGCGTGCTGGATAAAAATGCTACCCTTTTATACCGGTCTATACGGCAACCCTCATTCAAGAACCCATGCTTATGGTTGGGAAACTGACAAAGCGACTGAAGAAGCAAGAGAACACATTGCTACACTTATTGGAGCTGATTCTAAAAGAAATTATTTTCACCAGTGGAGCCACTGAGAGTAATAATATGAGTATCAAGGGTGTGGCAAGGTTCTTTGGCAGGGCGGGAAAGAAGAGACATATCATCACAACACAGACAGAGCACAAATGTGTACTGGATAGTTGTAGGCATTTGCAAGACGAGGGTTTCGATGTTACTATATTGCCAGTGCAGCAAAATGGATTAGTTGAATATGGCCGAACTTGAGGCGGCTATTCGGCCAGAAACAGCTCTTGTCAGTATCATGGCGGTCAACAACGAGATTGGTGTCATTCAGCCACTCGAAGAAATAGGCAAACTTTGCCGCTCGAAGAAGGTGTTCTTCCATACCGATGGCGCACAAGCCGTTGGAAAGATCCCCTTGAATGTCAATGCGATGAACGTTGACTTGATGTCTATTTCATCCATAAAATTTATGGACCAAAAGGTATTGGTGCTTGTTATGTACGCAGAAAGACCTAGGGTTAGACTTGACCCAATCATCAGTGGAGGTGGACAGGAGAGGGGTTTGAGAAGTGGTACTCTTGCACCTGCATTAGTGGTCGGCTTTGGTGAAGCTTGCCGGATTGCAAAGGAAGAGATCGATGTAAGTTCCAATATCTTTTCTATCCTTTTTCGCTTACATGATGACCTACTTTACATATGCATGGCTTTCCTAGTGGCCTCCTTGCTTGCAAGTTGAGGCTTCTTTGACGACTCACAGTACCTTGTCTGATACTTCTACTCAATTGTCTTCATTTGACCAATAATTGATATTGTAAGGATGCTAACAATTCAATAGTACGACCATGCCCGTATCAAGAAGCTCTCTGATAGACTACTTAATGGTCTTCTCGCCATGGAGCACACCGCCCAAAATGGCGACCCAAATCATTTTTATCCAGGATGTGTAAATGTTTCTTTTGCCTATGTCGAGGGAGAATCGCTCTTGATGGCATTGAAGGATATTGCACTATCATCAGGAAGTGCATGTACATCTGCCTCACTCGAACCCAGTTATGTTCTCCGAGCACTTGGTAGTAGTGATGAGAGTGCACACAGCAGTATCAGATTTGGTATTGGACGATTCACAACAGAGTCTGAGATCGATTATGTTTTAAAAGCTGTTCGAGACCGAGTGACATTCTTACGAGAGTTGAGTCCTCTTTGGAGCTCGTACAGGAAGGTATCGCTTTGGACAGTATTGAGTGGAGTCAGCATTAAATAGCTGCTAAGAAGCAAATGAAATATGGCGGGGACCTGGCGTTTTGTGATGTCACTTTCAGCGGGTTGGAGGTTTTTAAGGGTGTAACATAGCGAAAGGTCGGACGAACTTAGTAGTGTCTTAAATGTATACCGGTACTGATACTGAATGCACTAATAGCATATCAAATTCAGGCATCTCTCATCTTTGAGATTCAAACTTCATATTAAGTTCCAGATTATCTCGTCAGCTCCAAGTACTATGAACTACTATACATATATAACTATATGATATCCAGGCAAGATTATCACTCGGTATATATCAGGCTCAGACTTACAATATTTAAAGCCACATATCACACCAAGTCAAATTTCCCCCTAGCCCTAACCAACACACCAACTCATTCACCACATACTCCGTATTTCCCACATCTCACTTTTCTCACACCCCACCATATCCTCCACTCTTTTCTCCACAATGTAGCCTCTTTAAAATATTCTCCAAAAACAACGCACCTTCTTTCTTCCCTGCACACTTCCCAAAAACCACCTCAGCAAAACATTGCCAGCACATCAAAGCCAGAAAGATCGAGCATCATCGGGCCTAATCCGGGATCGAACCGGAGACCTCTTACATTTCAGATTGGACAACCCAAAGCAAGAATTCTACCACTGAACTATCAGGCCGTGTTTGCTGTCTCATTTTATGACTTACTCGTCGGTTTTTGGAAATATGTTGAAAGTATAGAAGGGCTCAATTATGATAGATGAAGATTTAAGGTATGTGATGTGGTGTTTATTGTTTGTCTCTTTTTGGGAAGTAGGGAGCTGGCGGGGGCGAGTTTATATATTCTCATCTAGATTTTATGGATGATCAGTTGGAGCGGTTCTTTGAGGGTTATGGAAGTCACGGATGGGGGTTTATTGGGGGGCTGAGATATTGTGATATTCAAGTATATTAGCATATGGGTTGCTGTATATATACTCTGTACATAGTTTCAATGTATCATGTATTATATAATGGGTATCTGGAATGAACCGTCTGTGGTTAACATGTAGGATTGCATTTGTACTCCCTTCTCAAATATCCTGATGGATTTCTCTCCAGAAATTGTCTATCTGAAGCCTAAATACTCAGTTGATATCATCCTATCTCCTCCACCCCATTTCCTCTCACCGTGATCTATTTGAAGAAATTTACATTTCTGGGGGAGACTTATATAGAAGTTTGAAAATCTACTTGTAGCATTGTTGTTTTGGTTTTGGTTTTGGTTTTGTTTATGCGTTTGTGAGTACGTGAGCTGAGATATCGAGAGTTGTAGGAACTTTGCCATCATCTTGGGGGATTGGGTGAGTATCCTTGGATGGTGGGATGAAGATGGGGGCTTGGACGATATCTGTCTTGTTTAGTCTGATAGGCAAAAAATTGGTGGTTGGGTGACAGTGAGAAGATGAGGTTGGTGTTATAAGCTGAGAGTGGGAGAATCTATGAGGGAGTTCTGGGGTTGAAGTCTCGGGGTTGTGAGGCGAATGAATAGATGGTATTGGGTTCAATATGGTGGATGAGAGATTGTGAGCCAGTAACTATTGATCCACTTTTTGAATATAGAACGTGATGCATAACATCGACCAGTGTTGGCCATGGTTATGGATGTGAATTGAGTTGCAGTTGTAGTTACCAATATAGTCTATGATACCATGCTGTACCATGTATACTTTGAAAACCCCAGAGCTCTATATCCGGCGAGATAGATGATGAGAAGTGAAGTACTAGAAGTTGTTGAGCATCTTATGGGGTGAGCGGGCGTTGAATTCAAGAATACTGTCGACTAGAATAGCGTCTACTCGATCGTACGGGAATGCTAACGATACTATTCTCAATTGAACACTACAATGATGTACAAAAGACCGCCCTGACGTAAACATGTCTATACCATAGTAATACATACCCATGTCGTCCTTTCATATGTTTCCCAGCCGAGAAGACAACGCATATAGCAAAACCACTCACTAAACCACAAGATGAGCTAGGACGGTAACAAAATCTCAAGCGATACTTTTAGTATGGGGAACAACTAGTTGAACACGATAGAGATAGACATGCAACAATAGAGACAAAATCGTCTCACTAAGATAAAGCAAAGCTACCCACCGATATTATAACAAGGTCAATATTAATAACAGGGCAACCCCGGTCCCTGTCACGACGTGCAACAAAGATGCAGCAGATCAAATGATAGTGGCATGATGCAGCAAGGGAAGGGTGTGGAAGCCATGTAATGTAATCCCAATGTAAGAGCGGCTTGAGTAGACGTGCAACAAAATGAGTAGAATATCAGATAGCAAGGTAAGGGGTGGGATATTGTGAGATTGTTGAGATTGCGGAACTTGCAATTTAATAAAAGATGATCCACTCACTTGAGTAAGAGATATCTAGGCTGGTTATATTGAGAAAGCAGACAGTATCTGGCTCAACTTCGAAAGCTTTGGGAAGGAAAGTAACTTATGAAATACTATTTTAAAATAACTAAATGCCATTCAAAATACCCTTGAAACCGCCTCCAAAATTATAACATGAGATTATTTATTAGCTATGAATTAGGTCTATCGATTACCCCTTGCACCGGCTGGTGCATCCGTTCTTCTCTTTTTTAATACAGTCCCCATTGCATCTCTTACTTCCGGATCAGACCTTATGGTGTTTTGTACAAGCCATTCTTTGACCTTTCCTTTTATATCTTTCATCGCCTGTGGATCATTGGCGAATGGGATCATTTCTAGACCCTGAAGCCTCGAAGCATCAGACTCCGCAGCTTTTGCAACGTACTCTAATCGATCCAGTTGCTGTTTCAATGCGGCTTCAGGGTTCACATTCTGTGTAATGGTTGTAGGTGGTTCTAGTAATGGACCAATCTGGGAAAATGCGATATACAACGTTACACTCATCTGTCGGGCGAGTTGTATCAGTTGAAATGGGAGATATGGTGGATGTAATGTAAATGCTGCGAGAATTGGATTTATAACTTCCGTTGCAACAGTTGGGAAATACGGGCGCGTGAACGTATGCAGTTCAAATGCGAAGAGCATGACGACTGTGATCCAGCGCCAGTATTGACCCCAGTTCAACAATCCGAAAAGACTCAACAAGTACATGACACCTGCAGCGGTGCCATAATAAGTCAATATCCCATTAAAGCCATAGAGATAATAGTCTCGGATCGTTGAACAGTGATTACACCCTGTTATCTCTGGTCCAAGCCTTTCGTATGCGAATCGTTTCGCGGGATCAAGAAGCGTGTCTTGAGCAATTTTGAGATGGACAAAGTAGTTCCCAGAGGCAATAGAAGATGATGATACTTTGTCGGGATGATGAATGGCCGCTAGTCGCCGAAATCTCGATTTGATCTCTCGTTCAGTCGCCGAATGAGAAACTCCCAGATCAGTGTAGAAGTCGCTGGCCTTACGAATGCTCCAGTCGGCTTCATAAATTGTGTAGAGGAGATATGCGGATATGACTATTATGCTGATACGCCGGTGATGTAGCTTCCATTTGGGAGAACCACGTTGGGGTTTGGGATCACCAACACGTATTGTTAATCCATACCATATTGCCTGAACCCATCCTGTAACCAGCTATAAAGCAGCATTAGAAGAGAGTATTGGTATCGTTCTTTCGAGGACAACTTACATTAGGTAGGAAAGTCCAGCCAGCTAGAGAAAGAAGATGATTACTAGACATACTTTAGAAGTCTACCCTCTCAGATACTGTGTTTTTCAAAAATTCATGTCATAAACTTGCAACACAGAAGAGTTGACGCAGAAGTGGTTATTTATGGTTAAATTTAATCCTTCATGTATTGGAAATGTATCCCAGTCGGCAGTGTAAGCAGTATAAAGCCACTTATCCTTTGACGCTTCGAGATCTATTGAGCCCGATAAGCTTTCCTTATCGTATCACGCTAGCGGCCGCAGTAAAAGTTTCATGGAGGTTCAAACGCTCGAAAAAATTCGATGTCATTGAAATTTGGTAACGGTAGAATGTCAATTGAAATGCCTTCACAATCAACAGTCGCCGAGGCTTCTCCAAAAAAGCATAAGAGCAAGTCGGAAAAGAAGCATAAATCAACAGACAGCGAGAAAAAGCGAAAACGAGAAAATGGGGAAGAAGGACATCGATCAAAGAAACACAGATCCGACAAGGCTGTACCGACTTCCTCATCCATAGAAGCACCAGCGGAAGTGTCGCCATTTCACTTGCAAACATCCTCCCTCTTTTTACCCTTAGCACCAGTCTCCCAGAAATTTCCCCTTGAAGGCTTATGCGCCGAGCACCTTTCTCCACTCATCCTCACATATTATCCACCATTCAATGGAGTTATTCTTTCTTACAGCAATCCACGATTCGCCGAAAGGGCATTCGGAAATGATGGTGATTCAACTCTTTTACAAAATTTGGACGAATATGCGGTCAGTTGGGCTTGGGTGACGGCCGAATTTTTACTTTTCAAACCCGAGAAGGGAGCTTGGTTGGAAGGTTATATCAATTTACAAAATGAAGGTCACCTGGGTCTTGTTTGCTGGAATCTTTTCAACGCGAGCATCGAGAGAGCTAGATTGCCAAAGGAATGGAGATGGGTCGGCGTAGCGGAGCAGGAAAATGATGCGGAAGCTGAAGAAGGTGCGACATATGCTGAAGATGGGATTGGCTATTATGTAGATGGGGAGGGGAAGAAGATTGAGGGTACCGTGAAGTTTCAAGTCAAAGAGATTGAATCAAATCATGACAAGGAGAGGGGTTTCTTGACCATTGACGGAACCATGTTAGATGACGAGGCGGAGATGCGATTATTGCAAACTGAACAGGACAAGATCGGAAGTAGAGACAGTGCTGGACGACGTCTTGGTGGTGCAAAAGCTCTTGGTGCAACTAGCTTAGGAGTAACCGTGGAGCCCTCAGTTACGGAGGTGGGCACAGGGAAGAAACACAAACGAAGAGATTGAGGAGTTAATACGAGTAGTTTTTGGCGTTAATGGATACCAGGGTTCTGAATAATGATTACTATCTTAGCTCAAATCGGCTTGTACATTTGCCAGCTTACTATATACAAACCCAAAGTCTCGAGAATGAACGAAATGATCTCATGGTAAACTCAAATTTAGACATCTATAACACTTTTTGGTGTTTCCACTTCTATCGTGAAGATAGAATGCTGATCTTGTATATACTAGGTACCTAGGTATGCCTTACAATAGTGAATCATCTACTCGAGTATTTCCGAATTACTTACCTCCAGCTCCATTACCTTGAAACTGAAAATGCTCCCTCGGAAAAATAATTTTAACCTTATCTCTGACACGTGATTCCGTATATCTATTTTTTTTTTTTTGGAAAGTTCGCGTAACCTTCGCCATTTCGCGTCAAACGCCCGACCTTCTTCCCCACACCTTCTCTGCCTAGCATCTCATAGCAGCTTTCAAAGGGTCAATTTCTCATTCCTCATCACCAGTATGAGGCTGAGATTAACTGTGCGTAGGCACAATCTTCCTGATTGCCCTATTATTTGGGATATAAATACCTCAGCATCGGCGCCCACGGTTTCAGAGTTATTAGATCAAATTAATGATGTAATCCCTATTGAATCTAAAGAATGGGGAATGGAGGATTATGCTGTTGAGGTGAAGGGAAAAGAAGGCATTAACTACGAATGTTTACACTTTCAGCCTGTCGGCAAAGTAATGAAGGAAGAAGATGAAGTGATGTGAGTTTGGTTTAGCATTCAATATACGCTTGTCAAAACAAATCATACTTATAGATATCGTTAGCATACGCCCACTTCTTACACACGATCTGCGAGTGCGAAGAATATCTGGAAGACATCAAATTTCGTCGGATGGGAAACATTTGGTTGATGGAGTTGCGTTTGGAAGACCCATGTTGAAGAGACCAGTAAACCGTCCAGCAATTGATATCCCCCTCGCAAACGACCTAGGATCACAATCGATGAGGAGGATGAAGAGAATGAGGACCTGGAAGGTGCTGAGCAAGGAGTTAAACAGGTTGCCTTCCGGTCAGAAATTGAAGATGAGGATGACGAAGACGAAGATGATGACGATTTCGAGCCAGATGGAGATGATGAGGACGAAGAAAGTGAGAACAATACAGACGTTGATGAGAAACTGGAAAATCGGGAAATTACTCTCCATGCAGATTTTGAAGATGATGATGAAGAGAGTGAAGAGAGTGAAGAGGAGGTTGAGGATACAAGCAATCGAAAACTTGTTCTTCATGCTGATTTCGAGGATGATGATGAAGAAGATGGAGATTTTGAGCCAGGCTTTAGCGAGGAGGAAGATCCAGAAGAACCCGAGGAAGCATTTGAGGGTTTTCAAGACGATCAACCAACTTCGACCGCTCCCGGCGATAGCAGAGAAAATTCAGGAAAATTTGACGACCTAACTATAGCAGATAAAGCTGTTCTTTCGGGAGTGAAGAACGCGTCGACAAAGGCGAAGATATGTAAGTTGCATATGGCTTTTCCTAAGGCCTCCATTGCCGTGGTCAACTATGTTCTAAAAGGCTCTGATGGAGACATATCTCAGGCCTACGAGGCTTTGGTTAGGGGATATGTCGCTGCTAAGTCGAAAAGTTTTATTTTGCAAGTGTCTTCTAGTGACTCCAAGTTACCTCAACCCTCGTCTAAGAACCAAGTTTCCACGAGCCGCAAAGTAGAAGTCACTTCTAAACATACTGACCTTACACCAGCTATGGATTTAGACGACGAGGAATCTGGCTCGGAGGAGGAGGAGGAGGAGGATGCGTTGTTGCACCACTATGATCAACACGGGTTACCGCCAGGATCAATAAATTCAGGCAAAGCCTTGTCTTTCATGGCAGAAGCTATGGAGGAATCTGCCCATCCCAAGTCAAAATCAACAAAATTTGCAACTGTTTCGACCAGAAATAACGACAGCAATGGTCCAAAGGGCGACCCGATCAATGGACTTACATCTACACAAGCCATAGATCTCAAGTTAAACGGCGATGAAATCAACGTCGATAGTGACGATTCGTCAGATTCATCTTCCGAGGCTGAACTGAGCAGCGGGGACAATAGCAGTAGTGATGATAACGATGATTCCTCTAGCGAAGAAGATTCCGCCGCATTGTCATCACCTGACAGTGAGAGTGATAGCGACAGCGATTCCTCAAGCGACTCCTCCAGCGATTCCTCCAGCGACGATGATGAAGCACCAGAAGTCAAATCGAGTAGACTGGCTGTACCAGTGATTGAAACAGCCAAGTCAAAGCCAAACACATCTACCGACATAGTTACTCCAAAATTTCAGACGCCAGTGCCTCCCGGACAAGGTAAAAAGGCAACGCATACCAGAAATCAACGCCGTAAACAAGGTATAGCTCTTACTAAATTCAAAGAGCGAGGCATCCTGCCACATGATACCACGGTATCTGAATTCAACCGTCTAGAGATCAGTGAAAGCACTTCCCCCGAGGACGCTTTTGCCGCACTCTCAGTTCTGAGGGCGAGTGCCAACTCTGTCAAAATTAAAAATGATACAAACAAAGCATTTGCCGACGCCGAAGAGTTTGACGCTCGTAGACGTAAATTACTTGCATCTCTTGCAGCTGGCGGTATAGAAGTTCCTTCAAGAAGTGGCAAGGCTTTGGTTGACACCATGGACGTTGCTGTTCCGAAAATAGCTGGCAGTGCTCCCAAGGCTGGCAAAGATACACTCAAGGAGCCCGCTGCAGATTTTGAGATGTCTGAGGTTCCTTCGCAAGAAGATACAAATCCTACAGCAGACATTTCAGACAAACCAGTCTCGGCTTCACGACGGTCAACACTGGACATAGGTGCTGGTCGCCGATTGTTGTTTGGAGCATTGGGTATGAAGAACCCTAAGATGAAGAAAGATGAGGATAAGCTTCGTAATGACTTGATGAAAGGAGTCCGGGTTCCGAAAACTGCCAATCCATCTGAAGAGCCCTCAGTTCAACAGTCTGATACTCTAGCCATTGATGACGATTCATGGAGAGATAAGATTGTCTATCGAGCGGTCGAATGTTGTCAAGATGGTGTCATATTAAGTGAGCCTCCATTTCCATTCGTTCAGCGATGGGATCCTCAACAGCAAGCCCATAGAGGTGGCAAGATGAAATCTCAGGCCCAAGCCTATAATGAAGAATCCCAGAGTTCAAAGAAGCGAAAGCGGCGCAAGGGGAAAACCCCCCATTATGAAGAACTGGAAGAGTACTTCGATGAATCTTACCAACCAATCTATGAGGAAGACGCTATTCAGACACAATCGACAGAACCACCAGCAAGACAGGTTGAGAGTGTGGAGCACAGGACCGATATAGGAGATCTTGTCCAAGAAACCCCCGATCTGGTCGAACTTCCAGAAGATCCCACGACCTTGCCAAATCTCGACGCAATTGCGGTAGAGTCTGGGATGATTATTGCCTTCAAGCAAATGCTCATGGACGAAACTACAAAATGGCAACCACAAATTTCAGCATATCGCACGGCCTATGTTCTTTCTGTCGATAATGGTAATATCTCGATTGTCTTGGCAAAAAGAGACAGAGATCGAACCATAAAGCATTATGACGAAAACGGACAGAGGATCTGGGGCAAGTTTGAGATGCCTGATGATAGCGATGATGAAGAGGAAGAAGACAATGGAGAGATGGTCATCACTTTCAACGAGCTTGTTGAACCCAAGATTGTCGCCCCTGCACCAGTAAGCCTGTCGACCGAAATTTCCAAAACTGGCATAACGACTGATGAATCAATGACTCTAAGCAACGGGAAGCAAGAAGAATCACAGTTCACCCATGTCACCGAAACTCAGCATTTTGACATGGATCCACCTGCATCCGCCCAAATTGGGGACACAGTTGCAACCCGTGATGAGGCGCCAACTCTTGAGAAATTGAGGACGGAAATGATGACCGAGATTGATGACATTTCATTGTCACCAAAGTTCAATGGTTTCGGTTCGAACTCACCGGTCCCACAACATCGACCTACCATTTCTCCCAACAGGCAACACTCAAGCTGGCACACCGTAGGATCACAAGAATCCCCAAGTTCCCCAGTTCAAGATAAGCCGGGAGTAACGGAAACTCGGGAAGAGACGACTGTAGAGAAGGACGTGTTTGCAAATATACCACAAGCAACTTCCAACGCACCCAGCATTGTTACCAAGCCACGCTCCAAAAAAATCAATGTTGATAAGGCTCAGGCGTTGTGGGAAATCTTTCAGCCACAGGGAAAGGCAACTGATGCTGTTGAGGCGGACATAACACTTGATATGATTGAAGTAGAATGCAGAGCAGCGGGTCCAAAAATGTCGGGACAATCATCATTCACAAGTTTGGTCACCGACCATGGACGACAACCAGACTTCAGTTTTGAAAACATGCAAAACCAAGAACTTGACACTTCTAAACCGGAGGACGTGGAAATGGATATGGCAGCACATGATGTTAATTTGTCCGAGGATGAGCCTGGTCTTCCTCCACTCCAACCTCATTCGTCCAAGAGACCTGTTGAGAACAGCAATGTGGTCGGGCCATCGTCAGAAGATTTTCCCACTGTTGAAGAGATTATGAGTCAGCCCTCTCAGTCGTCGATGAAGCATGAGAAGAGCGCTTCACAACCCCCATCAAAAACTAAAACCGGTTTTAAGAAGGGTAGAAGAGTTCTGGCAGCGTTCGACGATACACAATCTTCAGCAACAAAAGCGGATGAGAAGAGTAAGAAAGCTTTGGCGGCATTTGACGATACAGAATCGGAGTCAGATGCGCCACAAGTAGAAACTAAGACAAAATCAAAGAAGGCCATGGCTGCATTTGATCCATCTTCCGATGAAGACCAGATCACGCCTAAGACGTCAAAACCTTCCAACCCTTGGCCTGCTCAAAATCGAACCTCCAAAATACCCCAGAGTTCCCAAGTTGTCATGGACTTGACTCTCTCGAGCGATATTGAGCCTGAACCTGAGAAGGGAAAATCAAAGAGCAAAGATTCTGATGGAGACGATGATTTTGAGGTTGGATGGGGTGCAAAAACAAAAAAGTAATTTGAGGGGACTGAAGAGACAGGGAAGCAATAGCTTAGGGGGGCAACAAATACTTCTTTAACCGCCAAAGCTTCCAAAAGAAGATTCTGAGCATTTAGTCACATGAAATTCAGTCTCTGGACTCGGGTTCAAGAAGTGTGCTTTCAAAATTGGCAAATTGCCTGTAAAATGTAAAGTACCATGGTATTGTACACCGGTCCGCGCATTCGGAATAATGAGGTAGCTACAAAAATTAATATAATTACAGACGAAACATTCTCAATATATGCATCTTAATATATGTAGTCAATGTTCTGATCATTGAGTTTATGTTTGCACAGTCTTCCCTCGGCTTTTTGATTGAATGGCTCTAGTGATTAGTGCATAAACACGTCGCAAGTTCATCCTCAATACCTCTCATTCCTAATCTTCGCAAGATCATGTTCCTCCTTAAGCCTCGCTCTTTTTGATTAACCTTGTAAAAACGCATCATATCATGATGTTTCTTTCATTTGCAGTCTAGTTGTATGGAGTTGTTCTTGTTTCGTTTCATCTTATCTCATCCTCGATATATGCAACACCTGGCTTGGTGGCGGATCTATCAAGAGCAATCCATTGGCTCTCGATCGTTCTTGATCTATGAATGAAGCTCGTGTTTTCTAGAAGAACTTTTCTGTTGCCATTCATCTTCTTTAATCTAACTTCTCCTGGTTTCCAGGGCGAGAAACATCTATCTAGTGATAAATCGATTTGCAAGTGCAAGATGTGAGATTTTTTGTCATGCATACATAGCTATACAACGCTATTAATATGTCTATCTTTTCGCAATATCTGTTCGATAACTACTGGAAGCACATTTGAGCATGTAAATTTTAGTTGTATCTCGGTACCAAATCCATTCATTATTAAGCCCTCGATTGCATTCAAGATTTTGATTTTCCCTATCTCCAATTCCAAGGCCAGCTCGATACATGTATGAATCTCACCCCGTGCCGCATACATACGGGTTCTGCCCCACCAATCATCATTTGTATATTCGACAGATTGCCTTCTCTCTATTCTCATATCAGATCTCCAGACCTCGAAGCTACGTTTCAGTTTTCAACATTTCTCTTTCTTATTTGGAAGTTGGAAAGATTTCTCGATAGCATATACAGGTTGTATCCCAAGTTCGACTTCAACTTTGAAAGTGTTGATTACCACTACGGCTACCCGAAACACAAAGGAAATATGGAATCAGTTTCAATACTCGGCCTCTTGAGTTTCTTACCGACAGTCATTTTTGCATCGTTGTTATCAGTTCCTGCGGTGACTTCGACGGCTACAACTACTACTGCGCTTCCAGCTCTCTCAAGTTTTTTCTTGAATCGAAGTTGTTCAGGATATGAGGACCCCGGGAAAGAAATCCAAGCTACCGGGACAACTGGAACGAGTGGGGAGAATGCCCCTGTAATCACAGCTGCGTCCACTGTGGAGGAAATCCAGCTCCAGGAAAAATATCATCTGACTACCTATTGGAGCTGCGTTACGCTACATACTTATGTGCATTTGTGGATGGTAAGTAATTTTTATTTTATTTCTGTGGTAGGTTTCGATTCGCATCATGCGGTCAGGTATTAGATATGGTATCCTCCATACTTAAGAGAAGTGTGAAGAGAGACAATATTAGCTGGATATAAGGAGATAGTAAAAATTAATTCAAACCTGAATTTAGGCACGAACCGCTTCTACCGGGGGGAACAGAAATAGCAGGTGCGCCATGCGGGTCATGTAGTGCCAGGAAGGTGGCTATGGTAGCTGTAGGAGTGGTGATGGCTGGTGGTGCTGTTTTGTGAGGAAGGGCTGGGTGTTAGGGGCTGGTGTTTGATGTTTTTGTGAGAGACAATGGTGGGGGTAATGGTGAGAGGTGATATTAGTGGATATACGAATTTTATGCTGTTTTAAATCATTATATGGGAAGATTCATTGTTCCATCTGCGGTAAAGTTATGGGATTCTTTCAAGGGGATCAATTATTGGACATTACACAAACCTCACTGGGCCATTTTGTAGTAGCTTTGATGCCGATTGAAACTTCGTCTCAACGAAAACTTCATATTTCAGAACTTGTATTCTGGCGTGAGAAGTGAAGAAATGTACGAAATGGCCTCTAATCCTCGATTTTATTGAAATGCTTAAATTAATTTCTATGTCAGCTTCTATCTAGACATCTTATTTGATCTAGATGTCTGAATTGATGCAAATCTTCAATTTAATGCAAGTGTCTGACTTGAGTTGATCTCAAAGTTTGAGGTGATATGAATATATAATTCAATGTAAATATTAATGCCGAAATTGACGGAAATATTCAACCCAATTTCAATATCTCGCTAAATCCGAGTATCTGGAGCATAATAAATTCTGCCCTTCGTCTCACAGCTTTACAAACATTCGAAATTTTCATATCAATACCGCACAATTACAAAACATCCATCATGGACTGAAGGATTGCAAACTCCTGCACACAGTTCCGTACAAATCACGAACGTATCACAACTGCACAACAAAAGCGTTGTGAAAAATGCTAGAGTGTCTACACGTTAGCTTCAAAGGATGGGGAAGCCGTGAGGTGGTGCGAGCCTCGCTAAGGAGAGAGGGGTGTGCTTTGGCGAATCTTTTGTGTATGTGTCAAGTGTTTGAGGTGGGGATATAGCTGTGAAGTGGTTTTAGAATATGATGAGGAAAGTAGAGAAGAAGCTTAAATGGATGAATGTATTAATGTATTTAGTACTATAACGTTCGTGATCGAGTGACAAGTTTTTCTACTTTTGAGATCCATCTTCTTCTGTTTATAGTGAAGAAATAGATGATTTGCATCACGTCAAAAACTGCACCAACGTCCCCAGCATATCCCTCGTCGTTGTCTCCTCGCCATCCTCTGTCACCATTGTATCCAACTGCTCCTGTATTGTCTCCCTCAATGTTTCTAGCCCCTCATCTCTCTCCGCTAATAAGCCCCTAACCTTCTTTTCTGCTCCTTCATCTTCCGCTACCAACCATGCTAAAATAACATCAATCGTCTGCAAACAAAACAGTCCTGCGTCCAACCTCCTCGATAGCCATTCATCCGCCATCTCCTCTCTTTCTTCCCCATTAAGCCTCGCTTGTTCTTTACGGATTTCGGCATCTACAGCCGATACCCGAGTGGCATATTCTCGACGAAGTTTGACAAGTTTGCCTATCTTTTCATAGTCTTTCTCTACGAATTTTGCAAGTGTGCGGATTCGTCCAGCTTGGTTGGCCGGTAGGAGACGTAAGAGACTTGAGAATATTCCTAGAAGATGTTCGATGGTTTGACCGTCGACCTTTTTCATGAACATACCAAATACTACTTTCAGGCCTGCTGCATCCACCAACTTTTCACATACCTCTGCACCAGTTTGTCCCCCTAAGGCATGATCTAATAGCCTGAGTGCGCGTGATTTGCTCATTTTGCCTTCTTTGATCATAATTAAGCAGAGTTCTATACCTTCTGCTTCCACAAATTTTTGTTTCCCTTCCGGCTCATCGACACAGCAGGTTAAAGAGTCGAAGACGTTTTCCACGAATTCTTCTTCTTCGGTTCCTTTGATAGGATCGCGCTTTCTGTAGGCGGCCAGGATTTGAAGCAGGAGATCGACGCCGTCTAATTCACAGAGTTTCCGCCGATTTATTGAAGATGATTGTAGAAGAATAGCCATGACTTCCGCTGAGTATTGTTTATTCTGACTCACGGGGGACTCTTTCTTCGGTATTCGATCCAACAACCAATTTAATATGCTTGTCTCCTGACCAATCTTTTCCGCAAGCGATATCCTCGATGCCAGATTTTCCAGTACAGACAATGCGTGATACACGCCACTCCTATCTGATTCATTGCCTTCATCAAACCTCCCAAAATTTGAAACTAACAGATCCAATAAATCTGCCTCGATCATAGCATCCACAATTTGGTTCCATTGTTCTTGTTCGGCCTCCACATCTTCGTCTGTAAGCTCGCTGATAATCTCCACTGCATCAATGGCAATGTCCGTATTCTCATGCGCCAGTAATCCAACCAAACTCCCAACACACCCCAGCTTCGCAAATTCGCCGTATAATTCCGGATTTTCCGATAGAATACTCAGAGCTTTGATGTCCGCATCCAAATCCGCTTCACTCCCCATGAACTTATGCGGCTCGCTTTCAAATTTCGCTCTTAATTCCGCATTTTTTGTGATCTTCTTCTCAAAATTCAGGGCCATCTTCCTTAGCCATGCCGAATCAATCTTTTCCGGAATAACTTCTGCGCTTTCTTGTCCATCCATATAATCCAATATTTCTGATTCATCTTTCGTGATTCCACCACCGAAAAACCGTCCCTCCTCGTCATCAGGGATATCTGGTCCATAGTCTTCTTCGTCATCATCGGGTGGAGCCGAGGGTCCAGCCTCAATATCATCATCCTCTTCTACTGCTGGCTGTTTACCATTAATTTTAGCATGGCCATTCGCTGACAGTTTCGCGGATTTATAGATTTCATCTAATGGACTTCTCAGCAAATGTTGGCACAAGGGAAGAGAGATACTAACTTGGATCTCGAGTAGGTTCTAGTTTGCGCTTATGACTGGGTAAAGCTGGCTTCTACAGAAATTAAGATGAGAGATTATGAGACTAGAAGAACAGATACGCACCTTGAATAATTCATCAATACTTGTCATTGTAACAAATGTGATTTCCTCGAGGCTGGAGGCTGTCCGTTTGTATGTGTTTTGTCACGGCGATTTTATTGCGATAAAGACTACTGTCATGTAGACAATAAGTTTATCGAGAGATTGAAGGTATCAGGATCCAGTGGTATAATTTTAGAATCGAGTTTGATGTTTGTAGTTTGTTTACTTGCTACATATTTTTTCGGAGCTCCAACAACAGCTCGTGAATGAAGCTCAAACTTGGGCCTTGCTTAGTCATCAACCTTACAACTCGACAAGGCTGACCAAGCTTCACCTCATCCTTTCATTTTTAGAGAGACTGTAGAACCTTTGTTGACTTTCACATTATTGGCTGTGGTGAATATTCAAGTAAGGCTACACTAGAAACAAGTATAAATATCTAGGTCCAGTAGTCTTGGTCATTAATTATACCTTTAAAGAGGATATCCAGCTTCTATTCTGACCTTGCATCAAAGACGGCGGCGGCTGCTTTTGACATAACTGGTCTAAGACTTCGAAACTCGAGATTTGAGACTCGCCCCATAATTTAGATACCTGATAAACAGTAAATATCATGGATCTTGCTGAATCGGGAGGTTTCCTCCCAGATTCTCTTCCCTCCCCTTCCCCAAGCAATGCTTCAGTCAGCTCCACCTCATCCAATCTACCACAGCCGCGCACTAAACCCCTTCGTGCTGGATCTGCAAAAGAACAAGCTGCGAGACGCTACGTAGAGAACAAACTACTCCATGTCGCAAGGCGGTATACCAAGAAATTTGAGGATCCCGAAGAGGGAGATACGGTAACCGGTTATGTAAGCATGAAAGAGGTAGCAAATGATCTTTCCGAGATAATCGATGTATTATGGCTTTCGGGTACACGTATGTACTTCGTTTTTGTGCTTTGCCCTGTACCTTGAACTGACTGGTATAGCGAATTTGCAAATTCCATATTTACTAAATGTTGCTCTCACAATGACTACATACCCCACCAAATTTCCTCCAGCACCAGCTACAACCTTTGCTGTTCTGAGAAAGCTAGATCATGCATTTGCTAGCTTGCTGAAAGGGAAGGACTATGTTACTGGAGAGATTTTACCGGGTTTCGTATCAGGTAGGAGGGCGGGAATGAGCCAGACAGATATGGTTAGATGCAGAAGTATAGTCGAGGATACGAGAGTGATGATCGTGGACGTCATGAGTAGTGAAATAGAACCACAACCAGAAGCGGAGAGCGGTGTTAAAGATGACGGAAATGGTGACGCTGACGATGAGTTGGGCAATGGAGCCGACGGCATGAATTTTGACGGGGAAGATGGCTCTGAATATGACAACGATGAACTTGCTATGAATATTGCTAGAGTTTACGAGTTCACTATGATGGAGCTCGGAGAAAGGCTAGAAAGTGGCCCTAATATCGGGATTGGGCATAATGATTCCTGAATGCAACATAACTTGCACCAGCGAAAATTATTCAAGAAATCTTGCACATATTTGATCGAGCCCAAATTCGTTGAACTATGAGTCGACAGGAGAATTTGCCCAGAGCCAGCGATACTTTTCGTCAGCTAGTATTCCCATCGAATGAAGCATACTTTTTACCTATGCTCAATGGCGTGTAAGGGCGAAAGGTAACCATGAAAGTATGACAATTGACTGTAAATGAACTTCCTCCTGAGAATTAAAAATACCCGTGAGCCTGAAAATCTGCTCCGACTGCTGCAGTCATGATTGTGATGAGTAGTCGTAGGTAGCAGTTACTTAGGGTAAGGGAGAGGGCTCGCAAAGGAAGTATTGATAGACGAAATGTGCGGATTTGTGGAAGTGGGAGAAGGTCGTTGACATCAAAGTTCCATTCCATCTCGCAAGATATATTAGTACTGCGGCACAGAGACGCCGACCATTATCAATGTTGGGCTTTGGGTTGTGGAACCACCTCTGATGAGAAGGTACATGTCTGGCTTTAATGGAGCTCAGAAATACAGAGGTTAGAGACAGCAGTGAGTCTATCTGCCTTATAATTTTGTATAGTCGTATCCGGCCTTTGCATTAATGGATTTGTATTTGTGGTAGCATTGAATAAATTTGAGTCTCATCTTTTTCGAGCTACCAAATACATCTTTTCACCTGCGAGCTCATAGCGCCATAATCACCAGCCGCTCAACTGTGATATAGATTTTAGACAAAGATATAACTCTGTGTGGAATAATTTCCAAAAATACTTGGTGATTCTAGTTGATTTCCCCATTCCCACCAGAGGATTATCGATTTGTATCGATAATGAATTACTGCGGTCCATAAATCATCAGCCAAATCCCAAAACAGAAGTTTTGTTGCACGCTCTAAGGTGCACTGGGTATCAAAACCAGCCTAAAGAATAATGCGTTGGTTAGATCTGGAGTGAAGGAATCTCTCCCAATTTTTGACTTAAGGATTCCAGCCAAGTGATCATACGAACTCATAGAAGTATCAGGATAAAGATTCCAATCGCCAATGCCTTAGCCAAGTTGTATACAAAACAATATCCCAGTTGCTCGAACCTATCAAGCCCCTCAAACTCCCTCATTCTCAATTTTCACTTTAATATTCCTAACCCAAAGAATTTCAATACCCTCCCCCAGCCCACCATACCATGGGCCTTCCTGTTCATTCTTTTTTCGCCACGACAAAATCCACTCGCTCCATCATCCATCCCTTCTTTTTACACATCTCTACGAAGATCGCATACGTCTCGGCGTTACGTATCGTAGAGGAGATCAACACCTCGACTGCTGGGTATAGATCGAAGAGATCCTCGAGGGTGGCAATCAAAGAAGGAATTACATCGGGGGAATATATCACATCAGCGGCAAGAATGAGATCCAGTGGGGTTTGCTTTGGTCCTGCCGCAGATGTTGAGCTGGAGGATAGAGATTTTGATGATAAGAATTCGGAAAACGTCTCAAATTCTCCAGATGGAAGCACGTGGCCCCATGTAAGTTCAAAAGTGCTTGTCTTATTCGTCGTATTTTGAGATGCTGTAGGTGTGATAGCATCTGTCAAATTGTTAAGAAATAAACTTGTATTCATCAGAGTCAATGTTTCGGGGCTTCCATCGGTAGCTAGGACATGCTTTGCTGAGAGATACTTGGCGCATAGGATTGAAATAAGTCCGGTACCGCAGCCGAGTTTCGAGAATTGTTTTGTTAGAAACAAGGTGAGGATTGAGAGAGATGTAAGTTGAGAGATGAAGAGCGGCTTCCCATGTACGGAGCCCTGTCGTCCCAGAACCAGAGAGGAGAGAGGCTGACTCGAGAATAGTTATAGTAGGAGCTTGGGGGGTTGGAGATGCAGAGGTAGAAGAAACAGGGGGAAGAGAGGAGAGGGTATAAGTTACATAAGACTGTTGCTGGGCGGCTGTAGCTTCTGAGGGGATTGGGGTGGAGAGAAGAATAGAAAGATGGCTCATGAGATTATCTGATATACCCTGGAGAAGAGAGAGACATTGTCAGACAATTGAAAGGAAGAAATGACAAAACCTGGGAAGGATTACGACATGTATGATTCTTACTGAACCTAGGTACCAGTTACCTGTATAATATATGATTAAATAAAAGGAAAAAGTGCATCACATGCATACCTACTTGTTCTTCCCAATCGTGAATACTGTTCTCGATTTTTCTCGTTAACTCTTTTAAAGTTTTGAGTTGATATCTGTGAGGCGGAGGGTACTCCAACACATTTTCCTCGAACAATCTCGAGTAAATGTCTTCCTGAAAATTTTCATCTTGAAGATATTCTGTATCCGGGTAATCGAGATCTGGAAGAAGTTGAAGGTATTGTCGACAAAATCGGTCCAGTTGACTGTTCCTATGAGATGAGAGCGCCTTCTGGCTCTCTGCATCCATTTTCATCTTCACAACAGGATCATTGAACAGTACTTCACAACTTAATGAAATGCTGTGATAGAAGGCAATCACTCGATTATTTGTGGCTGGGAAAATGGTGACTCTGATTGTTGGTGGTTCAAGGTCAGGTAAAGTCGTACCAACCTTAAAAAATACGTACCAAAATGGTCACATAGGCCATAATTGTAAGGCATCAATATAGGGTTTATAACCTTCTCGGGTCCACTCCCTCGCACATTTTCGGTGCTTACCTAATCATTAACTTAGCGCATTTTGGCTTACCGAATTGTGTGAGAGCCTCTCGAACTTTTCTGCAATCCTTTCAAACGACAGCGACATCCATCGACAATCTATACCACGACAACTGTCTCGAAATATCGTAGACAGGCTGATCGATTTAGATAATCGCAAAAATGGCCGACAATAACGCCCCGTTACGCTGCGAACGCGCAAGTTTATTCGCAATCCTCTCCTCGGCCGCAGACAAATGGTCGTGTAAGTCACAATCATTTCTATCGAATCCGCCACCCACTTCGAATTATAATTGTAAGGGAAAATGCCATTAGTCTATCATGAGGCAGAAGGGACATGCAAGAACTGGAAGGCTGATGATGGATTTTTCAATTTAGTGACATCCTCCACCCAAACCGTGCCAACATCTCCAAGGATGAGCTCAGAAGCAAACTCGCCGAACTCTACAAGGCTAGCCAAGACCAAGTCAACGTTTTTCGGTCTCCGCACCCAATTCGGTGGTGGAAAGACAACTGGTTTCGCTCTTGTCTACGATTCTCCAGAGGCATTGAAGAAATTCGAACCCCACTACAGATTGGTCCGTGTTGGATTTGCTACAAAGATCGAGAAGGCCAGCAGACAACAACGTATGTTACAGTCCTTATCCGGGTTTGCGAAAATGTTTTGGTGGGCGTTACCTTTAAATTGATACTGACATCTGATGGAATCCAGGCAAGCAACGCAAGAACAGACAAAAGACTCTCAGAGGAACTGCGAAGGTCAAGGGTGCCAAGAAGAAGAAGGAGTAGAGCACTCGCTTCATATTGGGGTGGGAAATGGTTGGTGTTGCTGGACCTGGGGATTGGCTATGTGCTTTGTACGCATCTGCATCGATCCTCCATCGTATCATGCTTTGGTGTAATTAGGGAACGAGAATAGAGGCATGATGTCATGAAACCTCGAATCGATCTCTATTAGGTCCTACACTACACATTTCAATCACGGTGTTTTGCTCGTTCATTTCGAACTCTGGTTTATGTGCAGTATGGTCATGGGTGATATAAAAATGGAAATGTGCGTTTGCAACCTGGAGGTTATCATTTCCCAGAAATTTACTTTTTCTCACATCGCTTTCTCCCACCTTTTCATTAATGGTATCATTGCAATATGGTCATAAACTATCATCTGCACAGGTGCCCCTGGCCGATTCTGCAAGCGCTTTTTGACATGTCATATTCCGCAATTCACCTTCTGTCAACGAAGTTTGCCTCGTTACTCGTATGCCACGACAAACTTCTCTGAATATTTCAAGCTGAATTACCCCATATTTCCCCCTCTTTTTGTTACAAACTACATTGCATACTGCAAGCGAAATCGTATTAGGTAGGTATTGTTCCGTATTTCGTTTCGGTCCGTACCTCTTTCTATCGGTGTTTGAATCTCACCTCCTGTACATGTTTGTCTGCATTTTTGTGGAGATGAATATTTTCATGTTTTATAAGCACTGGCACCCTAAGACTGCCTGGGTAGCCTGTGGTTATTTGCGTTTTACATAATTGCTAGAGATGAGAGAATGACATATCTCACATGTTGAGAGGACACAATTGACTTATGTGACCAAGAATGAATGAAATTATCATGATGAATAACACAAATGGAATGTTCTGGACCTAAAGCGACAAAAAGTCATACTCATGGACTTTAGGTTCGGCTCATATGTTTTTCGAACTGTTCCTCAGGGAGAAGCATCCGGAGGCTCGGTCTCATTTACCATGAGGTCTGGACAAGTGACAGTGTTGGAATGTTACCCCAATTAGGGTATGGAGTAGAGAATGATGTTGAAGATATCATATATCATTATATCATCTCACCTTAACAATCCAACTACATGCAGACATGGGATATAACAAAACCTTTCCCTACCCTTTGACATATGCTGATTGTGGTTATTCTGATGGTGATGGTGACCTGTGCTTGCGAATTTCAATGCGCACGCCAAGGTAATTCCGGTACCTTGTACTGCACAATGACATGAGGTTCATCCAAAGTATCTGCTGTGCTTCACTAGCACTGAGAAACCCTGAAATGAGACATGAATTGTACAAACCAATGCAGTGCTTATCCGGTCTTCAACGTCCAACTTTCTCTACCAAGACTCTGACTTTGCCCCCGGAAGAAGATCAACGCAGAAGAGCCAGACAGAACGCTTCATTCTTCACCGTACCCCAAATCTACAAGGTGGGTGGGGTCCATTTTCTGCTGTGTAACTCTATCTAACGCTTTTTTCTTCTTAAAAGCGCCTTCTGTGGCACGACGCCGTTTAAACTGTTGATGGCTGTTAACGCTACATCTACTGCCGTACAAGGTTCGAGGAATATTTATAATTGGTGTGGGGAGCTGATGAGAGTTGCACCCGAATTTTATTTCTGAAATGAAAATTTTGGTATGCTGCCAAGGGATCTCTCGATTCTGTGCCCATTTTGCTTCGCCTTTAGGATCCGACATGATGGTATAGGTAGGGAAAGGTAGTTTGGGTCGATAACTACAATACTGTGACCAATAGACATAGTAAGATATGTTCTATTTGGATAAGTTGGCCAAATTAAGGGATATGTGGATAGAATGATTATGATTATTATTATTATTAAATCTGACTACTATCAGCAAGTTGCTGCGAGTACCCGATAGCGACTAGAACTGTATGATGTATCTAACATCTAGAGAAGCGCATTCAATGCGCATTATCAATATTTGAATATCGACCGCATTGATACCAGTATGTATCGTAGGACAAATAATCTTATCACCAACAGCCACACCACAATTGATATCCAGGAACTTCGAATGTCAAACAACATTTACAAGTGAGCTCATGTTAAAGCCGATGCTCAGATCTCTTTCAGCTTCCGCAACACTTTCTTTGTATTTTCTTGCCCCATGCCCATGGTAACAAGCGAGAGAACAGAAAGAACACGAAAAGGGAAAGGAAAACCAAGATAGCGAGGAACTCCTTCTCCGCCTTTTTTACTCGCCGTTACACATTATCTTGCTCACTCGCCATAAATTACTAATGTGAATCCAAGGAAATAAATTTCAAATAATGACAGAACACCACAATGTAGATACATTTTTGGCCGCCCTCCATCTCCATCCATCCCGCCCCTCTTCAAAGTAAATACTCCCCCGCCGAGAAATCCATAACACACTTGCCCTTCAATCAAAGATTGTGTTTGCAACACAATCGTGAAGTACAAACTCAACCTCCACATGATACTAACAATATCACCGTCATATCCATCTATCATTTTCTAATCCCGTAATCTCTCTCTGTTTTGTGCATTTCCCTTCCCTCCATCGCCCCTAAACGCTCCCTTTGAAGGCTCTCCATCTAATGTATATTTCGTGTCTCCGCTGAAACCTTCCAACACAGCTGTAACTTTAATCCCATTTTCTCGTACTGCATAATTCCATTACAGCTGTTTCCTCCAGGTAAATTTTCTGATGTTTTGTGGGCATCCGTGGTTGATTCAAAAGAGAAGTGAAAAATGAGAAAATGCGCACCAGCGGCTCTGACGAGTGGCCTGATATATATGAAAATCACGAGCAGTCAATAATGATTGAGATTAAGCAAAGTAGAATAATAATAAAAATATCATCTCCTATCCATATCCCACCTCTTCCAGCTCCTGTCCCCCTTTTTTAAGTATGTTTTGTCTTACCCCGATTTCGCCATAAATATGTTGAACCAAAAAATGATATGAAGTTGTAGAAAATCCAACTTGGATAAAAATAAAACATGAAACAAACAAGTTTTAGGTACCGTAGGTCACTATGCAAACAGTATTCTCATGCGTCGGAACATTGCAAGAAAATTTCTGGAGTCTTTGATTTGAAATATTCAATAAATAGTGAAAACTTTTTAATTTGTGGATGCAAGAGTCGATGTATCCAAATTATCTCGAAATACTCGATACATATTCCCCTGGGTGTGGCAGACCATCGTTTTGAACTTGTGGGATGTGTAGGGGGTGTTGGAGACTATGGTTTGCATACCGACTGGAGTACCGGGCCGCGGATACTGACTTGACGCACTTGGAACGTATGATTGTCCATTTGATAATAGACTACCACTGTTGCTAGACTTTCGATTGTTAGCCGCCCATGGATTCTCAGTGGTGTTGGTTTGACTACTCTGTCGGCTCTTGGGGTGTCGCTTCCCATAGTTGTTCCATACCGGCTGATGTCCGGGGTGGAATTATTGGTCTGGGAGTAGTAAAGACTGCTACTATGATTTGGGGTGTCGTAAATCTCGGTGTCTTGCTGTCCTATCGAAATTTGCGCGGAGCTATATGCCATTTCTGCAGCAGCAGTTGTAATTTCTTGACTGCTGCTGGTGGGAACACTTATATAGGAGTTCGCCAGGGGCATTTGGATTGAAGTCCCGTTCATTTTCCCAGAGCTCCCCATGCTTGAGTTCATGAATCCATAGGGTTGTAGTGAGATCTGAGAACCCGTAGTCCCATCGTTCGTGGATCTATACTGTCTAGGATGTGGCAAAAGCCTCTCGCCATTGGCGACATTAAGAGCGGTTTGTGGGACCGTAGAAGCACTGACACCGCCATAAGATGGAAGACTTGCAGTGCCTGTGACGCAGAAGTTCTTCGATTCTGAGTCGACTATTGAGCGCGTATTGTAGCTTTGATATGGATTCTGATTATAATTTGCATTCTGACCATTAATTCGCAGCTGCTTTCTGAGTCCAGATACATAGGAGCTGGAGCGTTTACACGTGTGCGCCCATTATTCTGGCCGGATAACTGGATACAGAGACAGGATCCTGTGTTACAACCTGAAATGTGTTTGGGCTTGACAAATTATAATCAGCGGGCTCTTCGGCATAGGTCTCATAAGCAAGTCCGAGAAATCTGTTGCCTTGATAACCATAATTGGCGTAATTTGCCTGTCGATAGTTCATACTGTCTGGACCCAAGTTGACGGTTTGTGAAGCCTGATAGTAATTATTGAAGTGAGCATTAGACGGCACCCGGTACATCGATCGCGAATTATCCTCGAAGCAATCCGGTGGCAGGTCCTTTGCTTGCTCTATTTGCATAGCGGTCACCTACATTACTGGAGTCAGTACTTATGATTGTGAATGAGAAGCTGGTAGCAAGTACTCTCAGAAATATACATGGTTCTGTGCTAGAATTCTTGCAATGGTAACAAGGCCTGCCGTTGTCTTCGCCGCTGCATCGGATTTTGCGCTTTCGGCATCTTTGACACTATAGGTAAACTGGTAAGCCAA
Organism: Monilinia fructigena; assembly: GCA_003260565.1. NCBI lineage: Eukaryota > Fungi > Ascomycota > Leotiomycetes > Helotiales > Sclerotiniaceae > Monilinia > Monilinia fructigena. The sequence goes on along the minus strand of QKRW01000016.1, from coordinate 784,296 downwards.
CGCGAACAGAACTGAGAGAAGTTTGAGACGTATTCAACGAAAAAAGAAATGGTTTGCATACTGCTACTTGGATTCTGCGTCTCATGGGATGGCCTGGTTCAGCGTTTTCTGACCCATGATCACCATTGCGTCCATCACTATAGCTTCGAGACGCGTGTGGGTGTTCTGATCGCTCTTGAGCCAGCGGGTAGCTCTGACCGCGCGGGCCATATCTGTGGAAGGCAGGTTCCTCCTCAGGGTAATACCCTCCAGTTACCATCTAAACTTATAAGTATTGGATGGACGTCTTTTAGACCTCAATCGGCGCGCCGCCTGGCTTACCTTCAAAAGTTATTTGAAATATTTGAGCTTTGAATATTTGTAAGTGTTGGATCGACTTGTGTACAAAAAAACAAATGTGTCAAGCTTCAATAGGATCCGAGATGAATCAAGGACCTGGGGTTTATCAAATCCTAGGGCTGTCAGGCGAAAGCAAGCATGTTATAATACGTACGACAGAATTTGAGATGTTTGCTCTTCATCAAAATCTTTCCTGCATACTAACGATGTTAGTTGAGTTGATATATGACCAAATTACTCAGAATAATCTTGTTTAGCTTGTGATACTCCATTTCGGCATTCTGCATGTAGCAATTTGTGATGATCGACAATTCGCCCGGCACTTAAAAATTGCATCTAAGCTGGGGTATAAATTCCAACTTTCTGTTGTCTTTCAAGACTAAGCCATTCTTAGAGCTTACCCCGGTGAATGTATATTTTCAATTTACGATGAGACTGTTTCGATAGCTGAAACAATTTCGTAGTAGAACAAAGAATTCAAGGGCTTCAGTAAGCTCACTGACCTCCCATTGAGATTGTATACAAATATGGAATATTCATGTAGTCATCCGTAGCCCCCATCTAATATGTGCCTTTGGCATAAGCAACTCTGCTACTTCTAGACAAAGTTACATATCATTGTAAAAGACAGATAACTATTTCTACGCTTGGTAACATTGTAAAGAAACTGAAAACAAAACAATTCGAGGAAAAAATGGAAAAGTTATTGTGCAACTATACATCATGAACCTTACAAACGAAGTATGACCTACCAGTACTGGTCAAACCTCATACGAGCGTGATTCAAGGACCACGCGCAGCCTTGTTCCTTACTTCGTTCCAGGTAAATTTTGAGGTACTAGAGTACATAATACATACTCTGATGCAGGAGTGCAAGGTTCAATCAAGTTGATGCCAAAAACCTTGGAAATTTTCTGCTACCATTTATATCAAACGCCCTCTTCTCTCAGAGCTATTTTAACCACACCAAAATTTGGCACTGATTTACATAGCCATTCAATCAGATCTCACCCCTTAAAGTAGAATTGAGACAAACAATACCAAGCATGAGGCTTGTACCAATCTTCCATCTCTAGTTTGTTTGCTTCAAATTAGCCGAACTGACACCGCACCAAGCAATGCTGTAGAACTTCCCTTCTGCAGAAGATACTCTTGCTCTGTGAATAGACGACGAAGAATTTCTGGAAGGGGAACTTAAAATCTCTACGAGAGGCACGCTCAAGCAATGCTACGTGACTGATGCGGATGATGATTTTAATTGGCCTCCAAGGCAGATTCTGGTACCCACGAATTGTATCATAAAAAATAGTGGTTTCACTGATCTGAGCTCAGAAGCTCAAAACTACTTCGTGGCTTTTCATCTATATCTCGTTAAAACAAAATGTGAAGCCTAAACGCTTTTGGTTGTAGCTATGATTAGTGGGCGGCAGTGTAATGGAATATAGTCGCACTAATCATTGCAAATGCTAAGGGAATACAATTCAATCGTCGGGATACCGATGAGTCTCGGTTTCTCTCCTGCATATTGAAGCAAGATCCTTGAGGAGGATCATGATTAGCGAAGTATGGTATGGTAGCAACGAAACTACCTGTCGTCACAGTCTTTTGGAGTATGGCTACATCATTGAATATCTCGGTGCTCTAGAAGTCAGATTTGTTTTGATAAGATACGTATAGTCGAGGGGATTCTAAAGTCGTAAGAGACAGGCCACCTGACGCCACAGTATGGGCATGAGATATCGGCCTAAACGGAGTTGAAATCTCTACTTGCGTGACATCAAAATCGTTTATGGAGTGAGGCGGCCGGAAAAGATACTTCCCCGGACGGCGGGCAACAATATAGAGCGCCGACTGGTTTTGGTCCATCGCAAAGTTAAGTTGCCTCCACATGTGCATACCACGCAAAATTATGGGCCATTCTTAGCAGTGTGATATCGGGTAGCTGCTTTGTGTGCCTCTGTCAAGCCCTGTCCAATGCGCTTAGCCGGTGCACATGAGAATAAGAGAGCCAATCAAACCCCTGTGTCCAATGACCTGGTACTGGTAAATTCTTCAAATAAACGTAGTGATATGTTACGCTGAAAGCATGAAATGCAGGCGGAAAAACTTGAAGAAATCAACAGCCACTTTTCTCGAAAGATGACAGGCCAGAGTGTTGCGCTGCCTCGATGGAAGCTCAAAACGAGCACCATTTGCAGATCATATCAAGGAAGGGATCTATAGTACCGAGAATGCGGCGCGGCCGTGCTGTGAGGAAATCGAGATATCGAGACAACTGAGAGATAAGACCGTCGGACATTTTAGGTTACTTAAGCCCCTCTTGCCTGCAGCTCTTTTAAATGCCGTATGGCACTCGATTTCGTTGATTCAATAGGAAGATGATACACCTAGCAGCTAAATCTTATTGTCCAACAATTGACATCTTCAAGCCTGCGTGAAAGATTGGATGAATAGTCAACGACGACACGTGATAGATGAGGTAAACGTATCTCCAGTGTTTCTGTTATATTCATCAGATTAGGAATTGACTGAAGAATGTATCACTTACTCAGATATTTCCTTGATCCTGATTTCATTCAATTGACATCTACTAGCTACCTAGTATGCCTTATACTTGACTGGAGTCCAATTGAGAGAACCTTTTTTAACTTTGAAAGCTAATACAAAAAATGAGGCTTTGACCGTGAAGAGAAGGGAACAGAGAACGAAAGGGGCGAAGTTAAAGAAAGCATCGAGTATATATATATAAATGAGAAACCACACCGCCATCCTGCCGTGATTGGTCAATTGAGTTTTGTTATCGTCCGGTGATTGATTTCGAAAAGTGAAGATCCTCTATATTTTAGCCGCGGCTCCGCGCTTGTACGACAATCACTCCAGCTTATCTGCATCACAGCTTTACAACCCAAGATTGGCATTATTTTTCAGAGCTATGAGTGTCCTTCTTGAGACATCTGCTGGTGACATTGTTATCGACCTCTTGGTCGATTATTCCCCCAAACTTTGCGAAAAGTAAGTCGTGAATCCCAATGTATTCCCTTAACTTATGAAGTAGCTGAACACATAGATACTAAGATGATCGCGGTGATCTAGCTTCCTAAAGCTTTGCAAAACAAAATATTACAATTTCTCCCCAATTTATGGCGTGCAGAAGAACTTTTCGTGTCAAACTGGCGATCCAATCGGACCCGATTCAAAAGATAGCGATGGAGGAAGTTCGATATGGGGATTACTTGAAGGACCAGCAAAGAAAACTTTCAAGGCAGATTTCCACCCAAAACTGAAACATGCGGAGAGGGGAACTGTTAGTATGGCTACTGTGCCATCAACAAGGGATCCAGACGAACGTTTTGCAGGCAGTCAATTCATAATTACTTTGGGAGATGATCTAGACTACTTGGATGGCAAGGCAGCTATATTTGGCAAAGTAGTAGAAGGATTCGATGCGCTTGAGAAGATCAATGACTCTTTTTGTGATGAAAAAGGGCGGCCTTTAGTGGATATTCGAATCAAGCACACGGTTATTTTAGATGACCCTTACGATGATCCAGCAGGTCTTGTCGAGCCACCAGAAAGCCCTGTTCCTTCGAAAGCGCAGCTGGCTACGGTTCGTATCGGCGAAGATGACGATTTGAACGAAGAGACAGATATTGAAGCAGTTGAGAAACAGCGGCGAGAGCGAGAGGCTCGAGCACAAGCTTTAACATTGGAAATGGTTGGAGATCTACCTTTTGCAGAAGTCAAGCCGCCCGAGAATGTTCTCTTCGTGTGCAAGCTCAATCCAGTTACTACAGGTGATTCTAATAATTCTACATTGAATATAAACCAAGTGCTGACTTTACATTTCCAGATGAGGATCTCGAGCTTATCTTCAGTCGCTTTGGCAAAATCCTCTCCTGCGAGGTGATCCGAGATAAACGAACCGGAGACAGTTTACAGTATTCATTTATCGAATATGAAGATCAAAAATCTTGTGAACAGGCATACTTCAAGATGCAAGGAGTTCTCATTGACGACCACAGAATTCATGTCGACTTTTCCCAGAGTGTATCAAAATTATCTGATACCTGGCGAACTGCAACGAATTCTAAGAGAAGGCAAGGAGGTGGGGGTTTTGGTGGTGTCAGTGGTCTGGAAAAGAAGAGACAGTACAGGAATGCAGACTATAGCTCCGGCCAAGAAGAGATAAATATGGTATGGTGATTGATGAGGATGAGTTGAGGAAGAGACATGAAAGGGATGGGAAACCTGATGAAGATAAGCGAGAAAGGAGCAGAAGTCCGCGAGAGAATAGGAGGGATTATGGTTCTAGGGACTCCAGACGAGATGGTGGTCGCAACAGGGGAGACAAATACGATGATAGAGACAGGCGAGACAGAGGCAGATATGATGATCGTGACTATAGGAGAAATCGTGGCTCCAGGGATGACTACAGGCGGTAATAGTAAGCCTTACGAAAGGTTATAAATATGGCGTTCGGGAAGCTGTGAAGAGACATGTGAAGAAAACTCACATGAACCACAAGCAAAATCTTAAGATACATAATCAAATTTATTCTAATCGTGTTCAATCTTTTCTGATAAATGAAGGTGGAGGTAGCAGGGAAAGTAATTCCAACAATAGACTGAATCTGTCACCACCTCTTTTTAAAACACGCGAACATCGGGCCCTCCAAGTCACCCAGTCTTCGCATCCCACCCCATCTTCCCGATCAACAACTTCATCCACATCCACACCCTCCCCCAACTCTCCACCTAAAATACCGCAGCAACACCATCCAAACCCCATCTTCCCTATTAACGTTCTCCGCATCTTCAAGTACCCCCAAAACCTTAATTGTCGCCTCTATTCTCCTCGTTTTCCTCACCTCCAACTAATCTCCCACGTGTAGCGATATTTCCTACACTTCTAACCATCCCTCAGAGTTTCAAAGAATCCTCTTACATTCATTCTACTTCTACTTCTACTTCTGTATCCTACATCCTATATCCTTCTACTTCTACTTCTGTATCCTACATCCTATATCCTTATTTCCATCAATTTATAATTACTCGAGTACTTTCCAACCTGAAAGTTTCGTCAAGGGAACTTGGGACTTCTATTGGAAGTTTGAAGTGAGAGGGTTTAAGGATGAAGAGTTTGAAGATGGAGATGGAGATGGAGATGTGGATTGTTGGTTTGTCTGACTTTTGTCTACGTTATATAGGCATCTAGGTAACTTCAAAGGAATTGATACATCCATCCATACGTCTATGGCTGAACGGGTGGAGTGTCAGAAGAGAAAGATAGGTTGGTATAGGAGGGGAAGGGAAGGAATGTGATGTGATGGAAGAAAATACGAATTCATGCTCGTGGAAAAAGGATAACAAGGGTGCTCTCATCCCATCTTCTCAGGTGCCATGTACAAGGAATACTTAACTCAGGTCCGAGGTCTATTTAGATGTGCAATCATATTTGAAAATTTGAATAAATATTGATATCAACTTATCCAATCCAAAACAAGTAAGCATAACTAAGGCTCTATCTACCTTGATTCCCCAAAAAGATATTTCAATCTGTGCAAATCATTGATCATTAAAACCTCATCTCATTTCGTTCCTTCGTTCTCCACTCTAAAAATGTAATGGTATCTCCAATTTTATAGTCTGCAAAACCATCATGAAATTTGTCGGTCATGCGGGTATTAATACTATTTCTGTACGCTTATCACCTTTCTTCGTCGTAACATTTACGTTGGCGTGATCACCCATTACCTTTTTATGCTACATGACATATTGACCTTATGTGACAATAATGGATTGTCCACCATTCCTCCCATTATTTGGATGCTAGTAATGTCTCTTCGCCTCAAAATCATAATTTTAAGTCGGTTGTCGTACAGTAAGTAGGTGACCAAAACCCATCTGCTCAATGCGTAGTCGTAGATACCATCGTTTGATAACTTTTTCCGCACCAGAATTATTCCATCGAGCTCGTCTTCCAGCAATCATCATGTTATCGGGAATCTTCTCACTATCAACCATTATGTGAAGCCTCGCCTTTTGGATGTTCATAACTTAGACCCCCCTTTTCATCAATGCCTGGTGCATTTTCATTCGTAACACCACTATAAGCCGGTCTAGAAGCGCCATTTGCTTGAGTGATATCCTCCGCCAAAGCATCTTCGTAAGAAGGTGGAGCATCATCTAGATCCGGAGCACCTGGCGCTCCGACTTGTGGTGGGAATGCCGGATCAAATGGTGGCGGTGCCATGCTGACGGGAGGTCTTGCTGGGATGGGGGGTTGAGCTGTCATGGCGTCAAGAAGTGCTGCCGGTGGTTCTATCCCGGAAAATATATCAATCTTGAATCGAAGAGGGATACTGATTGTTTGTGCCTGTGTTTGTTAGCTTATATGGATCTCCAAAGGGGCTGTAAAACGTACCTGGATCTCTCCTGGGTAACCATAACCTAAGCCAATCCTCGCCTCAAGTTCATATCCACGAGCAAGATTGCAAGTAACAAATGAAGGAGCAACGGTATTTGGTAAAGGGATTGCATCCCATAATTTACTATCTATGGCCGTCTCAGTTTCCGATCGGATCGCCTGGTGATCCAATCGGTATCGAAAGCCCAGTCAAACTTATAACAACCCAAGTACTTGTTTCACGTCTAATGACACCCAAAGCTTTTACTTCAGTAGTACCGATAAGGTTCACTTGCAAAGATACAAGGAACACATGCTCAGGACTTGTGTTGGTTTTTCGAAGGAGGATCCTCAATGGCATAGGTTTATTGCAAGTCAGAATAGGAGGACTAGGTAGTCTAGCATCTACTTCTCCTTGCGGAGCTGTATTTGAAAGCTGCTTTGACTTCTTTGCGAATAGACCCTTTTTCGCATAGGGTGATCCTCCATTTTGAAATATAAATGGTCGTTTTGCAAAAGCTTCATTGGTGGTTTTAGGAGGTCTTGGAGCTTCAATTGGTAGAACTTAAATCCAATGATTGACCTTCTATTTTCCTTGAACATCGATGGCCTTTGAACAGTAACTTTGACATAGTATCTTATCTCAGCTTCTCCGGGAAATCCGGTGAGCGAAGGTGGTAGTGTCTTCTTAACATGTCTATATTGCATTTGATGCATAGCCTGGATTCCAAGACCTCCAAACCCACTACTAGGTCCCATTTGTTGAGATACTGGATCATCGCAGCTATTATTGATGGGCAATTTGATCCGAAATGGATATTCGTGTTGCCCAGCCCTTAATGTATATGAACTTATAATGGCTTTGTTGGGAAAGACTTCTGCGACCTTGTATAAAATCTTATGATTTTCCTCACAAATTTCTTGTCTATCTCGCCTCGTATAAAGTGCAGGATTGGGACCTTGCCCATATGGCATATCTGGTGGTCTCAATAGACGAGTTTTACTCTCACCCTCGAGCTTCACCACTATTCTGCTAACCGCTTCATCGCTTGTAAGATTTAGGATAACTCTGCCGCTAATAAAGTCGAGATTCGTGTAAAAAGTATGAGGATTGTCGAGCTGTATTCGAACGGACATTTTGATCAAGTGAAAAAGGGTATTGGGCCAAAGAACAGTTTAAGCATTAATATTGAGATTGAGATTGAGATTGAGAGAAATGAATAATAACCTTAGAAAGCTTTCACCAAGCTTCATACTATTCGAAGTATTTGTTGGATGATTTGTGGCGGAACGAGTTTCAAGTGCTCAGCCTCGTTGCCGCAGCTTATAGGTCTACGCGTCGGAATATCTTTTGATTGATTGATTGATTGTATACTATTGTTAGAACGATTTAAGTAGCATAAGATTCCGAGAATCCCGGCGAATCGCTCTCTCTCTCTCTCTCTCTCTCTTTCTCTCTTTCTCTCTCGTATTAGGTAGCTAGGTGCAAAGGAATTTGCAAGTTTGAGATGTCTCAGTCTTGAGAATTTAAGAGTTTAAAGAGATTGACATGCATGTCACAGGTACAGGAAGTCTTGAAGTGGAAGATTCAATCTTTTGGGGAAAGTTAATTCAATTCACAGCCCCGTCTTATTGCCCGTGCGCAGTGCAGGAGGAAGCAGGGGGTTGATAACAACTTGATATTGATTGATAGCTTGCAAGATTAATAACTTGACTAACCCACATCTTTCACATCCTTGTTGTTTTACCTTAATCAGACTTCATTCATTCATTCATTCTGTTGGTCGACAACATGAAATGTCATAGGACAATGAACATGTCCTAAGAATTTTGTACAGGTTTCAACCTGATTTGAATATCATCATGATTTATTCAACTGATCTTACAACTCTTACAACCAGCCCTGATGTTGATATTGTCATAGCTTATAGCAGGTCATCAAAGCCTTCCCTTCCCCCTTCCCTTCCCTTCCCTTCCTTAAATTTCATATTTCGCTATCCAAATCCTTTTTATAATGACTGTCTATTTTGCGTTTCTATCCTCAGGAAACACATGGCCAAGAACGCCGCAAGGATTAAACCTCCACTGACGTAAATAGGTAAACTTGGATTAGACGCGCCAACATTCGCTGCTATCAAGGGAGCACATATTCCACCAAGTCTACTAAGCGAGTGAGCAATACCACAACCAGTTCCTCTACTAGGTCCTGGAAATGTTTCTGGGGAATATGCACTGTCGGTTGTTAGTACCATATAACAACTCCCACATCTACCAAGAATGATGATGACTTACTAAAGAATTCCAAACATGATGTTTTGAAAAAAGGATGCCACACACCCAAAAATAAGTTGAAAGATGTTCTCATCGCGGATAGTGAAAAGGAAAAAGAATACTCCAGTTATCATCGTTGCGACCGCCATGGGTATTCTACGGCCCGCCTTACTGACAAGGTAACAAGCCAAAAAGGAACCTGGAACAGCGACGGCACTGATGATTGAGTAGTCCCGATAGGTTGTAGAGGCATCCCCTGCTTCATGACCGCTCGATAGGTATTGTGGTAGGAAGGCATTAAATAGCGGATATCCCATTCCAATAGCAGCCCAGATGAACCACAACAGAGCCTATGCAAGATTAAATACAGAAATGGGAACTCATCAAGAAAAAACTTACAGTATTGATACCCAACTGGCGAGTTCCAAACAATGGTAAGACCTTTCTTTTCGTTTCCGGTCCTAAAGATGCAACCGCTTGACGGACTCTCACCATAGTATTCGACGTCACTTCTTCGGCTCGCTCTCTTGTTCCGCCTATATTGTTGAGAATTTCTTCTGTGAGCCAAGTATGGGTCCTGTTTCTATGCGCTAGTGCACGAACAGATCTTACGGCTTCTGCTTGCTCGTTTATGCCAAGGAGGTACTTAGGCGACTCAATACTATGAAATAGCAAACGAGCGAGAGCTTTTGCCAAAGTTAAACCTCCCAAGGTATATATGAATGATCTCCAACCACGATGTGTTCCCAAATTTGTTCCAATGAAGAGCCACGCCAACAGTGAGGCTACAACTTGTCCTATTGGCCACCATACCGATAAGAGGGTTAGGTAACTGCGATTTTTGTGTGGTAAGAACTCAAGCTACCAAATCATTAGTAAGAGAGATTACGGAATACCGCGATTTGCCAATTCCTTAACCTCCGTTGAATGGTCAGAGTTTTCACGTACAAACAAGGTTCCATCCACGGGGAGGCTCCCCCCACTCCAACTCCAAGCGCTCCAAGAAAAGCACAGGCAGCGGCAAAGTTGGGTGCACTTGCCAATCCCAAGGCGAATATTCCAGTAATAATCAATGTACAATTAAATCCTAGTCTTCTTCCTTTAATGTCCGATCCGACACCCCATCCAGCTGCACCGATTGACAGCCCAACATTCAGGGAGAGAGTGGCATAACGAACGAATTGATCCGAGACCCCAAAATTGACAGCCAATGAAGGGAGGATCAATGCTACTCCCTGAAGCCACAGACTATTTCTTGTCAGATAGCACTACTAGCAGCAAACGAGAGGAGCGATTTACTTATCAGCAGCCCATCCAGTTCCACACAATATAAATAATAGCAATTGATACCTACCTACACCAATATCACTGATTGCAAGTTCCAAGAGTCTGAATTTCTCTATCGAGAAGTCAGCATACGTATCCTTCTCCGTAACTCATATTACCTTGATTATTACACACTTTCGATGTCAAATTCCGAACCACTTTCTGAATTTGAAGCCGATTCTGACCCCATTACTTCAATCTCATCTCTCAGACTTTCCATTGTCCATGGGATCTTTGATTTCAAGCTTTCAGTACTTTCCTGATTGCTTACACCAGATGATGGCAAACTTTCACCGGTCTCTGAACTTTTGGGACGGTCCTCACGTGGTCGGCCATGCTCTTGGGAAGCGATCGGGTGTCTCCTTGTGTTTTCTAGAGATATGACAACATCTTCATACTCTTCTTTAGCTTCCCCAATTCGGAGGCCGAGAAATTTCATTTTTGCTTTAGATTGAAGCTGCTGTACAAAGACTGTTCAGGAAGTTGGCGCTTTTTGGTTGATAGAGTATTTGATATTTTGAGTTGCTTTTGGTCGAACAAGTAAGCGATGTTTTCCGCTGATATTGACACTTTCACGCTGAGGATGCTACTGATATTTTCTGAGTAATAAAATTGTATTTCGATTGATGGTACTATCCGAAGTCGAAGTCGTTGTTGGCGAATATCTTTGGAGGGTGGTTCATTGGGTTGCCATAATGGCAAGTGCTTGTGTATTCGGTTCTTTTTATCTTCGTATGCATAAAGGCAATAATAATAGGTGTTGTAAGTTTCAAATGCAGAAAATTTCTATTGGAAAAGGAATAATGGGTAAATGCTTTAGTTATACCACTTTTGCTTTTGTCTATAGGCAACTTGCTAACTTCATCACCATAGATGTGCTATCAACTTTTGGTCATGAACAATTGTCGATTTAACCACATTTGCTTGTTAGCAGATCGCTAAGTCTACCGGGCCCCTTTAGCTCCATGAATTGAGAGTTTAGTTGAGCCTCATCCATGTCAGGGCTGTTACATGGGCTGTAAGAAATCTGGTCTCGCATGGTTCCCTGATCGATATATATCTAATTAATTTAGATATATTAAGGAAGTTCACGGTTCTTAAAACACATAGCATCTTGGGGAAGCAAGTGCAGTTTCCAAAATGAAAATCCAGATCTTTTAAGGCTGGTGAATGAGGCAGGAAGGACACAGTGACACGCACCCAAAATTGATTGGCTATCTTTCATCTCCTCTCTTTTCACTCGGTAATTTCGGTTCGAAATCCATTTCGACGGACCGTGATTTGAGTTTCAAAGAGCGAATCGTAGTACTTGAGCCGAAAGAGGAGCTCCATGTCCTTCCCAGAAATGATGTTACATTGGATACACGTAAACATTTGAGACTGGATCCTTGACATCTCCCTTCAAAGTTGCTAGCTGGTACTCGAGTACTGGTACTGCTGACTCAATAGTACTTGATCACCTTAGTGAATTTGCTAAGCGCACTATCTGCCCTCATTATTTCCCCTTCTGGTTAGAAATACGGCTATTGATGTATCGCACATCTCTACCTGAATAAAACTTAAGTATGCTTTCTTCAGATTCTAAGATTTATGATGTCTAATGGCGTAGACCGCCTTAAATTTTCGCCATGATTCATTCAATTCTTTGGTGTATTCTTCTACCTACCATCTTGCACCATGTCAAGTTTCCCCTCTCTTACCGGCTGTTCAAATCTTGATTTTCTTCACTATACACCATCATCATAAAACCAAAAGCATTCATAAAAATACCCTCGACCATCTCGTATTTTCATCAAGCTCTTAGTAAGTATGACATATGTTCCGGGTTATACGTCAATTCGGCACTCGCCCATGCCCTAGTCTCTTGACAAATAATTACCCTCCATTGATCCAGAAATACCGATATTAATGTATACCGGAAGACACGAGATGAGAATCTTACATGTTTATGGGATGCTCTGGTGCGATAGCAAAATGCCCATTCATATGTCACGTCAAAGTCCCCGCGACGTCAAGTAAATAATAAAAGTTGAACTTTAAATCTCAACCAAGGAACACTTTATCTCTCATGATTAGTAACTTGATAACTAATTATATACCACTGCTACCTACCTACCTACCTACAAGAATCTTAAACTACAAGAATCTAGCTAGCTAGGTACATCGAAGAGGGTTCAAACTATAGGCTAGACTAGACTAGATCGAATACAAGTCTCTACTTCTTCTCATCTTACCTCCCATTACCCTTCATCATCACCATCACATTCTATCTCCCCGAATCTAAATCATCCCACCCCATCTTCCTATAATCTCCCAACCCAGAAGCTAGAATTCATTCATATTTGATCACGAGGATCGATATAATAAACAAACATTTTTAGTGAACTTATATATTTAGTTATCTGCGTAGGTAGATAGATATCTCTGTTGGGAGTCGAGAGTTGGGATATGCATACTGTATATATATACCTACTTACTACCCACCTACCGAGTACGTACTATCTATTCCGACGTCAAATCTCGATGGAAAAGAAACGGTAATTTGGGAAATCAGTAATGCGATATTTAGATATTAGAGGCGGGGGGTCTATAGTATGGATTGTTATTATTACCTAGTGCTAGTATTGATATCCTTGTCATTGTCAATATCGTTATTCCACTAAATATCCAAGAAGATAGTCAAACTCGCGCTCTTATTTACCTACTCATCTACCCATCCATCCATCCACCTATACAAAATACCTAACATGCATAAAACAACAACTCCTTCAAAAGCCAACCTCAACCTCAACCTCATCCTCATCCTCATCCTCATCCTCATCCTCATCCTCATCCTCATCCTCATCCTCATCCTCCTCATCCTCATCCTCATCCTCCCCACACTCGCACCCACTCATCCAAAAGTTCAGTTCCAAAGCCCATTTATTACAAAATCCCAAGATAATAATAAGATCTCCACATTGAAACCGGAATCCCACATAAAATCTGCATACATACCTTCCTTCACCTCTCCCTCTCCTCTCCCTCTCCTCCCAGCATATCACAACATCACAACCTTCTCCATCCCAAAAACCCAAAACCCAAAACATCCCATAAACCAACCCCGATCGGTAATTTCCTCCCCCACCTCACTGCCCACTGCCCACTGCCCTCCCTACCAAGGTGTCCTCCCATTTCCACATCCACATCCAAGATCCAACATAAAACCACTCTCGCAATCATACTCCAGCCCAACCACACAATCAAAACTTCTTAAATTCAAACTTTCATTTCATTTCATTTCATTTAATTTCAGTTCAGTTCAGTTCAGTTCAGTTCAGTTCAGTTCAGTTCCAATACACTACATGCATCCATGGATGTCAATGCTTTTCATTCTCCGTACATCTCCCCTGAGCTCCCTCCACTGCTCAAATTTCGATAGCTGCTTTTTGTAATCTGACCTTTCCAAAAAGTTAATCAACCATTCATCCTATCCCATTCATTCATTCATTCATTCATTCATTCCACCACCAAATAGCATTCCGTCTATTTGCTCAAATACTTAACCCTCAATTCATTCATATCTACCTCCCCCAAAAAACTTTCCTATACTACAAAGAACAAAGATGGTATATGTGAAACTGGTGCGTGCTCCTGTAAACCCCATGGAAGAGAGACCAGTGCTGGTTCGTTTTCCTGCTCCATCCATCCATTCCAGTCCATCCCTACCAACCTTTAGATCCACCCCCAAACCAACCAGATATTCCTTCCATCCTACCAAAGTATCCCATCCCCGCCATATGCACATTGTACCAGAATTAGAACAGGATATACTATTTAAACGTTTGTGTTCGTATGCTTTCTTCGACACCCCGGTAACTAGGTATCGGGTCGGTATCGAAAAGTGGCTCGAAAAGAATCAAAAAAAGAAAAGAGCTAAGTAATCAATAGAAAGGAAAAAGAACTTGATGTGCGTCTTCATGATAGTTCATCAATCGTATTTATCGCATACCCGCGTGTATATCAATCATCATTGATCATTCAACCCCTACAGTTCCATCTCAAGCAGTTTGTGGTTCCGGAACACCGATATCTGGTGAATAAGTATTGCTTAAGCCTGCACTTTCTGGTACTTGACTTGCTCCCGTATTCGCACTCTCTCGTTTCGATACACCAGAAACACCACTATCACCCTCGAATATTATACCCTGAATATTGAGACCATGCTTGTCGCTTGCGGGTGTTTTCAAGGTTTCTTCTTCGACTTTCTCATCAAGATTCATGAGTGCTGGAGGACGATGTCGCATTTGTCGGGCCTTGGCAAGGGATATGGTCTTTTGTTGATATGTGGTGGTTACAGGTACGGAATCGTCTCTATCAATGGTAGCTTTTCATTAGTGCGGCCATCCATAATCTGCCTTGTTTAATATTCGGCACGGCGAAGTAATGCACAGTGGGTTTGGTGAAGTTGACAGCTTTTGAAAGGCCAGCTTTTGGTGGCATGAGCTTGAATATAAACATAGAATCGCCAACCGCCTTTGCTTAATGAAGATTCTGGTTCAGCATCTGCCGCCGCTGACGCGATGGTCCCTTGCGCATTGATCGGACTTGTAGGGCTGTTCGTTGCACCTGTCAAAGTGGCGTGGAGACCAGTGAGGCGGTCATTGTCGGCTGGCAAGACTCGATGGAAGGAAATATCAATCAATCCCTTCTCTTGATCATCAGTTTCAGAATAGTAATAAGACAATCTACGGCCCTTGAGAACAAAAAGTCGAGGCTTCCATGTTTGTCATGAGATTTGAACTTTTCTTCTTCATCCATCCACTGTAATCTGCACCAACCATTTGTTCCTGCGGCGTTTTCTTTTCCAAGCCCCGGGTGTAAGCACTAGTCTCTTTCTTAGACTTCTTCCTCGATGTCTTCGGAGTAACCATAGCCATCTTGTCATCTGGCGGATCTAGTTCAAAGCTAGGGCCACCTGAAGGTGTGCTTGACCCGGTTCTCGAGGGTGACTGGAGCGGAGATTCTTTTGTTGACGATGATAGGGTTTCTGTTGGTGAGGTAATACGAGATTTCTCACGGCCGGTGACAGCGTCGGAGATCGCGCGCATACTGAAGTGGTTAGAAGATCCGGCTGGTCTAACAGGTAACAGCCAATCACTAGGATGACCCTGTCGAAGACTGGGAGATTTTGGTGCTTTTGGCGATATCATGCTATCCATAGATTTTTCTGGTTGAAGTCTGGTGACAAGTGGAAAGTCGTCCTTTGGAGGTGGTACTGGTCGAGGCGGGGAATTGATAGAGCTTTCTGAAGGAGTTCTCCGACGACCATTCACAGATAAGCCGTAATATTTTTGCGCTGCCGTAGGTGGTGCTCCCTCTCTCCCGAATCAACACTACCAAATCTGGAATGTCTTGAATTTGTTGTTGCAGTCCTCAACCTTTGCTCATCAGTGTAACTTGACTTTCTAGAGTGTGAAGCTGTGCTACCTCTCTTACGTAGCACGTTCCTCTGTCGACCGTCCAATTCACCACCCGAGAAATATCCTCGGTCGGTCTCTAAATTTGTGTTGGACGGTCTAATCTCAGGTGCTTGATCTGCAGTGGTAATTTCTGTAGGACCAGCGGATGATAACGGACGATTCGAAGATAAGGGCCTTTGAGATATGGCGGATATTGCATCACCGAGGGACCAATCTTTGTTAAATGAGGCTTGCTTTCTATGTGTAGGTGTACCTTGTCTTTGGTCTCCTGCAACTGCAGCCATGAGTGAATGAGTGGTACTAAATTCGCCAATAGAACTTTGCCTAGAATGATGTAAATCCCTAATTGATGCTGCAGAAGGTCTCTTTTCATCTGGCGCCCTTGGGCTGCCTTGTGGAGTTTTGAAAGATATTGGAGATGAGTTTGTAAGAGAACCTTGCCTGTAGGTGCGTTGAGATTGTCGAATGTTGTTTGATGAGGATCCAGGTCGGTTGCTTTAAGCTGAGGGTTTTTGGTGGCATGGTTGATGAAGTACCACTGCGGCTTCGACGACCGCCGTCTTCTGACCCAATTTCACTACCATAAGTAGCAGTATTCCTTCTCGTCAGACTTTCACCATTTACCTCGTCTTGTAGGGCCTTTATCTTTTGCCAGGTTTTCAAATCTTCGTCCAACAGATCCCAAGTCAAATTCTTTCAAGAAAACTGATGTCTGATCCATGTTCAAGAGGACATCCCCACTGATTTCTTGATCACGAAACACTTCACAGTGCTTCTTCTCAACTCCTACAGTAAACAAGTATTCTGGCCACTTGTTCTGGTGTCCATGTTGTCACTTCTTCAAGTGTGTGTACTTCTTCTTCCTCTTCTTCATCTGTTTCCTCACCATTGATATAAGATAGTCTTGCATCGGGGTGGTGGCTACTATATTCGCTTCCTGAATCGTTGATTGATTTTGGTACAGAACCAACAATATGGTTCAAGTCTGTTATGTGTTCATCAAATCACACTCAAAGTCTCATTCATGACTGGACTATCCTGACCATGTGCATGGGACTTTGCTGCCGAGCTCACGCTCACTGCACTTAATGGCGGTATTGGTTTTTGCGGCATTTGTTGGAGAGTTCAACTGAAGCCACAAGTGAGGAAGGCTGGCTGGTTGATAGGTTATCTGGAATAGGCTCTGAAGTCCCGCGCAGAGTTGTTGTAGTTTCACCAGAGGATCTCTTTGCGCAGTCGATTGACTGAGAGATTGGTGAGATGACGGAATCTGCAGAGCGCCTGTTTGAGACATCGCAGCTGTCGAAAGATTGGGATGGGAGGGGGATCCACGAGGAGCCAACCTGGTATAAACTTTCATAATATATCAGTCTCAATACTCCATGCGACATCATTTCCACCTAGGAAGCTTACCTTCGGGAAATAATCCACTGGATCCATTTACCAAACTCCTTCCAAGGTACCATCCATCTCCAAACTCATCATCTCTCTCTCTATTAGTTCGACTCGATCTCCTTTTGATAAGCTGAGCTCATCAGAACTGCGGGCAGAGAAATCATCTAGCTTAATCATCAGTGGCAGAACTCCCTTACTTGGTGATCTATTGAATGGCCATTTTTTGTATCCATATCCATCATCTTCCGCAACCAAGGTGGATTCAACTTACGAATTACAATCAAAGTTGCTCCAGGCTCTGGTCTTATTGCTCCTGGTGGATGATGCGACTCCATTGTCTTTGGGTGTTCCATCTTGTTCAATTCCGTTTGGATTTTCGAATTGTTCTTCTCTTGTCCTCCCAAGGGCCCTTGACTATTTACAACCTAAACATCGGAGCTTGTCGGCGCTTCGAATCTTTTGACTTGGTGGATGCTTATTGGAAGGAATTTATTTATAGCAGAATAGGATTTTCGAAAATTAAAGGTTTCCTGACTCGAACCTTATAGTCTCAAAAGTGATTTTGGGTTGCATTAACAACAACAAGAGTGAATTTGTTGTTCGGACATGGGTAGCAGGGAGAGGTTTGGTTGATCTTAGGTGCACCAAAATGTTCCAATGTACACAAAAGGAAAGAGGATATAAAGTCCTGGCAAAGTGGATTGGAAGTGTTTTGGATCAGGGGAACATGATTGAGTAGTGCAACATGAAAAAGATACATATAAATATATATAGATTGAAGGAAGTGGGTTGGTGTAAGGAGATGAGATGAGTGAGTTGAAGAATGTTATCGGGTGAAATAAGGTGAGGTAAGGTGTGGGCGAGGGAAGTTGAGGGAAGTTGAAGTAAGTGAAGTGGACGATCGGTCAATATAACATATATATATATATATATATATATATATGTAATGATGATGATGATGATAATAATAGTACTCAAATAGTGAAAATGAGTAAGTAGTGTGATGGGAGGGAGGGATGAGATGAGAGAGCGCGGCTCTTACAGATAGGATAAGTAGGATAAGTAGAATGGATAGGCGTAGGTACCTGGTATGTATGTATGTATGGTGGTAGGTACAGTAGTTAGTTGGTTGTTGGCGTATCGCAAATTGTAGAAAGAGGAGAAGGGTATGTCCTAGTTAGCTAGCTAGTTTTGGGATTATGATTTAGTGTATGGATGGATAGATGGATATTGTTAATTGTGTCTTATAATTAATATATTATTAATATTGAAAATTAGGAATCTATCGTTAGTTCAAAAGTAGCAGATATAGCAGATATAGCAGATATAGCAGATATAGCAGATATAGCAGATATAGCAGATATATAGCAGATATAGATATAGCAGATACCTCAGATACCTCAGATACCTTAAGATATAGCAGATACCTCAGATACCTCAGATACCTCAGATACCTTAGATATAGCAGATATAGCAGATATAGCAGATACCTCAGATACCTCAGATACCTCAGATACCTTAGATACCTGGGTATGGAGCAATACTAATAAATATAGCGAGTGAAGTGAGTTGATGTGAGTTGAGTCCGGGAGTCTGGGAGTTTATTAGTCTGGGAGTCTGTGAGGCAGGCTATGACGAGTCTGTGAACTTGAAATCTATAAAGTAAAAAAATCGAGTAAGGTTAGTTAGGTATGTATGGTGTGATGAAGAGGTATGGTATGGCTCGTAGCTACTAGGATTCTAGGATACCAAGTGGGATAGGTAGTCGTCGTCTTCAGCTGCAGCATCGAATCCGGGATATACTAGGTATGAGTAGGTACTAAGTAGGTGAAAAGTGCTTTGAGTCAAGTGGATGAGTGGTGAGTGGGTGGTGAATGAGTGTGATATGTACGGGATGGTGATGATGAAATGTGGTGGTAAAGGTGGTGCTTTCGAACTTCGAATCCCTTACAGGTGACCTTGAAATGATATAATTGTATCTAATTGGCGGATGTGTATGTAATAAATGACTAGGGAGGTCAGTAGGTAAAGGAATAAATAGATAGGTAGGGAAGATAGATAGATAGATAGATCCATATAACCTTGGAACTTTCAATTAATACCTACATCGTACTGCTTGCAAATTCTTGATGTTAATAATAGATTTCTGTCCATATTCAATTGGCGGTTATGTATGTCAATTGATGATGCGATGCTTTCACTCTTTATATTAAAACAGTATTAGATATCGATATCTAATTGGTGGTGGGTATATGTATCAAATAATCTGCTGCTAGGTACTATTTATATCCATGAATATGTTTGTATTTATTTTATTTATTTATTTTATTTATTTTATTTTTATTTATTTTATTTATTTTATTTATTTTATTTATTTTATTTATTTTTATTTTATTTATTTTTATTTATTTTATTTATATTTATTTATTTTATTTATTTTATTTATTTTATTTATTTTTATTTTTTTTATTTTTTTTTTATTTTTTATTTTATTTATTTTATTTTTATTTATTTTATTATTTTATTTATTTATTTTATTTATTTTATTTTATTTATTTTAATATTTATTTTATTTATTTTATTTATTTTATTTGTTTCATTTTTTTCATTTACTTTATTTATTTTGTTAATTTATCTATATATCTATGGATCTAGTAATCATAACCTAGGTAACTAGAACCTTCAATCAATGATGCTTTCGAATTCGCAATAATAACAACATCCATCTAACAATTGGTAAATGCCAACTAGATGAAACATCTCATCTCATATCAATCCGTAGACATTCAAATCGATTTTGCCTTTTTAGAAAATAGCCAGCCCTGGAGGTACCTAGTAGATTCATACAAAGTACATAATATACAAAGTACATATTTTACTTCCCGGTAGATACTAGTACTGTCCAGTCTGTACTGCAAAAGCAAGGGAATACACAAGGCCATCTGCATGATCGATGACCTTCTTTCAGGGACTTTGCCGCCGTTGAATAACCAACCAGATTGTATCAATTCTTCTATCAAAGCTGATCCCCCAGCCCCTTAACCCTCGGGGCTCAAGCAAGCGCTACAGTAGAGTTCCTAGGAAGGTTTACTGTGATGATGTTGATCCTATCGTTCCATGGTACATACAGTTCCGTACAAGTTCCTCCTAGGTGGTACCTAGTCTTCCAAGGTTCTTTTAGATCATCTAGAAGGAAAGGACCTCGGGAGTCATTATTCCAAGCCCTGGAGGTTGTAAGCTGAAGTGTTGGAGGTATATATATATTATAATCTTTCAATTCTCAATTCTGCTCGTTCTGATTGTATATAGCCATAAGTAAGTACCTAGGTAGGCAACGTTTCATCAATCATTCCAGAGTAGAATCCAAATATGCAAGAGGGGTATCTATCATTTTTGTAGGGATACAACAACAACCTCACCCATTATTAGGACTGACTGACTACCTACTTTTTATCTTCAATTATAAAGTGCAGGTGAAAATCAAAGTCAAAGGAAGACGCAATTCACCTTGTACCTACCTATACATCCGTCCATCCATCCATCCATCCATACATACTACTACTGTACGACATACACACATCTACTTATTAGATATCCATATACAGCTGGAGCTATATAGCTTTTCATTCATCTCATAGAACTCATCTTATGCCTTTTTTTGCAATGATTAATTGATCGATTGATAATCACCTACCCATTAATAATATTTCCACTTTCTCTTCTCTACAGATGTCAGATTATTAGTAGTCTATTCATATCCATATCTCCTGGCCTACCTCTCTAGCTACTAGGCAAGGTAAGGGAGGGTAAGGTGATTGGCTGATTTACTACTACCTACATATAAAATAATCAGTCTCTTGAAACTTACAATGAAGTTATCTTTATTCTTACAATAATTTTATATCTTCTACCTTTCAAGTTCTTACCCTTTAATTCAACAAACCCTCATAATATTTGTATTGTATTATATTGCATTGTATTGTATTGCATTGTATTGTATTGCATTGTATTGTATTGTATTGTATTGCATTGTATTGTATTGTATTGTATTGCATTAAATTGTATTGCATCTTAATGAATAAATTCTATTGGTTGATATTAATATTACAGTAATCCTTTATATCTTTTATAACTTGTTATTATTGTTAGAGATTCTATCATCTTTTGAGGCTGGCTATCCATCCATACTTCTTCTACTCATGGATCCTGACGGAACCTCTTACCAACATCAATATCAACATCAACATCATCAACATCAACATCAACATTATCAATCTTGATGCTAAATTGTCATCTCTTACAGAATCCAAAAGTTTAACAGTAAACTTATCCAATCGATATTGGTTTGTGCTGGTTTTATTTCCCATCAGTATTCGATTTCTTCATATAGTAAAAATAAAGAGAATATCAAACACCCTTTTAGAGAACACAATCCTTCTTGTTTGAGAGACCCTTATAATATGACACCAGGCTCTCTCCAATCCTTCCTTTTTCCCACAAAACGAACTCCTTGAAAACTCCAACGAGGGCATTGACAAGGTCGAAGGCAAAAGCAAAGCCAAAGCCAAAGCCAAAGCCAAAGCAAAAAGCAAGGGACTAGGAGAAAGAAAGCATTTGATATTTTCCCGCGCATCAAAGGATTCTAATGATTCCCAAGCTCTTCTTGAATTGTTATCAAAACGGAATCGATGAATTCTCGACAAGCAACTAACCTGAGACATGCGCCGACCGCCCGATAAAGATGGCCTTGCCATTACTGATCGAGATGTCATCTCTTCCAATGCGACATTAAACGCCTTTTTTTGGCGGGTCTCGACAAAAATCTTGGATGATTGCAGGAGGGGCTCCAGTAAGACCGACTCCGCGACGTCCTAGCATTACTAAACCGTCAGATCGTAGCAATACCAACACTCAAAGGTACGCTATATCCAATTCACTGACTACAACCACTCATGATGAGCATGGAGTCACTGTATCGAGTGGCTGGCACATAAGGATATACCAGCACGGTGACATGGCTGGATGTTCTTTGTCTTCCAGAGTCAGAAACACATGCTATGGGCTAGGTATCCTGGTCCTGTTTACAAAAATTGTTCGCGACCTTGAGGGTATCATAAGCAAACCTCCATTGAATTATTTGAGGCTAACTACAGTGATTTTCAGACGGCCGACCGTACATCTGCTTTCACCCGGAGCAAGCAACGAATCATCAAGGCCTGCATTGACACATAATTCTACGCCTCTTGATAATACACACACCGCTGCTGTATCCGGCACACATGGGTCTCCGGGAGTGAATACTACAGTCGCAACAAGTCAAGCGTTTCTAGAAACATATACTACACCTTCGAACACCGACTTATTAGTCCTGCATCAAGCTTCCCCTGATGCATCGAGAGTTCAAGTCGACGAATCTCGCACAGTGGCAATATCTGCAAGGCCTCCTCTGCCAGAAGAAGCCCCTCGACTACAGACCCCTGCGAGTATCGTATCAGCTCGGAATCTGACCCAAGAATTACCCTCTGGACACTCTCCAAATCAAAGTGTAGACAACCAAGTGTCGCCTGGTACTACAGGACATCCAGAGATCTTACCTACGATGCAGGGTAATGCGGATCAGACTTTGGGTTCTCATGCGCAATCGTTTCGACGACGGACATTACCATCCACGATGCCTTCTTTGAAGCCCCGCGTTGAACTGATAAGGAGTTACATCGAGCGTTGTGGTGGTATGGCCAACCTGAATTCCGCTCTCGAACGACCAAGATTCAACTTAATCGAAACTGCCTGCAAATCTGAGGATGTCTTCTATGTCGCATTGCATCAGCTGTTTTGTGTATGGGACACAAGTCGTAAAGATATTGCCGGTATACCTGGGCTTCCAGACTCAACAACTTTGACTCATGCATTTCGAATATTGGGTCAGCTGATACGAGACAATGAGGGTTTGGCACCAAGTCATCTTAGATGGTTTGCCAAGTTCCCAAGTCCATTGGTCGATCTAGTAACAACTTCTGAGCCATATCGGCGCATCATTCAAGAAGTCGGGACATTTCTTTCAAATCTAACTTCTGATTGGTCAAATCTGACGAGGCTGTGTGCTAACAGAGGCCATCCTCCGTTAGTTGATGAGCTGATTAGTCGATTAGGGTTGCTCTCATCTACTTTGCAAAATATTGTATTCACTGCGACAAGGCGGAACCTTAATATTGTGGATGACGAATTCGGAAACCAAATGGAAAAGGTATTTGAAGAGGATAAGGCCAGCCACAAAGAACTTGCTGCTCGGTTTAATACTTCTTGTCCACCCTCGGACAGAGAGATTCAAGAAAGAACTAAAACCATAGTAGAGAAATACATGATGATTGCACAAAAGTCGCGTCAGAAGCAAAACGCGACCCTCACACCACAACCCTCATCAACAGCACCAGCGCCGCCCTCTAGGATCCCCCCAACAGGTCAAGCCCCAGTGGCTGCAAATAGACCGTATGCTTATTCAAATCGTTCGGTTTCGAATCCAACCCCAAGTGCCATTCGCCAACAAAATGATGTCCCAAATCGTCAAACTGGTCAGAACTTGGGCCAAATACGAACATCATTCACGGGACTCCCATCATTACCTCCAACTATGATCAGTGCGTTCGGTAATCATCCAAGTATTACACCAAGCACGACTGCAGATTCGCCTACTTTAATTCACATGCAAGGTCTATCTATGGGGTCGCCAATACAACAAGGGTTCCAATACTCATCACCAGTCTTGCAAAGTAATGGTCATCAGTTTCCATCACCTGTCATGCGAAACAATGGCGCTCAGTCACCAATCATCTCCCAAAACCAGGGACTTCCGCAAGGCCAATACCATCATGATTCAAGGTTCGACCCAAGACAACAGACGTATCATCCACACCAACTATTGCCACAGCAGTTTGGACAACAAGGGCAGTACGGCACAAATAATCATTTGCAAATGAGTCTTCAGCAGAATCAGCAAATGCAAATGACACAGCAGCAGCATGCCATGCCGTCTGGACCACAGCACAACAATCAGCATCAGATATCTCAGCAACAGCAAGTTTCAGCTGTGCAGGCTATGCAGCGTCGTCCCCACTTGAGAAGAGATAGCAACCCTATTAATGGCCAGCAACAACAGCAGCAGGTCGTATCAAGAAATGGCAGTAGAAATGGCAGCAGAAATAACAGCGCTTCTAGCGACCATGTACTCGCATCCATGAATGGCCCCATCGTTTATCCGCAAAGCACCCCCAAGGGACTCAAGGATTTCCCTATTCACGACCAGTAATATCTATCGATGAGCAGCAATGTATACATTATCGCATGTCTGACCCAATGAAGAGACCCATAATCCCTCCCCTTGGTTTTGCGCACCCGCAAGGAATTCCAGATCCAGACTTAAATGCTCTCCAGCAGGCACATGTTCGCAGCCCTCGCTTGGTTACTGTCGATGTTCCTATACTTGGGGGTGATGACGTATCTCGCAGATTTTATCAATTTGTGAAGGACTTTCCTATGACTCCAAGCAAGATACCCTTTGAACTTACTCTTAACAAATTCGAGTTTTCGATCACTTCCGATTCACTACAGCATATTGCTCGAAATCAATTGATTGGCACAGATCCTTTACCAGTTCGTGAGGTCAGATCAAAATCTTTGCAATTTCGGTTAAAATGCGTGTCAGCTGCACCAAATACAGAAGCATTCCCAATTTCAAGTTGGGTAGTTTCAGATACTGTGTGGCCAGAAATGATCTTCATGACTATCAACAGCAATGATTATAGTCAAAATGTCTTGGAGGTCAGACGCAAATTGCACCATGGAAAAGACCTACCAATCGACCTCACAAATTATATACGTGCTGGAAAGAACGAAATCATAGTCTCGATTCCTAGGATGACGACAGAAATCAAGAAGAGAGAGTACTTCATTGCTGTGGAAGAGATTGAAATTTTACAACATAATGAAATCATAGATATGTGCAAGGAACAAAGTATTCCTGCGGCCAAGGTCGTGGAAGAAATTCAGAAGAAGCTTTCAGGCCCGACGGAGGACGATGATTTAATAATAGTGGCTAGCGATCTCTCCATCGACCTTACGGATCCGTTCACCGCGAGGATCTTTGAGATCCCCGTTCGAGGTAAAAATTGCCTGCATCGGGAATGTTTTGATCTCGAAACTTTCTTGTTGACACGCGGAAGCAAGCTGAAACGAACAGGACAGCCCTCGAGACAGCCCTCGATGGTTGATGTTTGGAAGTGTCCGCTTTGCTCTTTGGATGCGCGCCCATATAACCTTCAGTGCGATCAATTCTTAGTCTCTGTTAGAGAAGAACTACAAAAACAAGATAATCTAGATGTCAAAGCAATCCTGGTCACGGCGGATGGTACCTGGCGTCCAAAGCCAGAGTCGCAATCTTCACACAAACGAAAATCGACCACTGGTGAAGATGACGGTGATTCAGTAGATGGAGGTAGGCCAAGCAAGAAATCTACAAATGGGTGTAAGGCAACCATGGTGGAGATAATTGATTTGGATGATGATTAAGATTTCTCTTTTAAAGTTACGTTACGATTTCAAATGAATTCATGAGCACAATAAGGCATGGGGTTTGGCAAAACGACCATTTAATTTGTTGGATGGATTAGCTTCTTTGCATAGATATTTACTGATGGCGTTAAATTTCATGAAAAACGAGGGAATGGAAGACGAACTTCATTGGGCGTATTTTGGCTTCTTCTTTCATGTCAAGGCGTCGCGTAGTTTGAGCTCATAACAATATAACATGGCTTTGGCGTATACGTGTTGAGATTAGCTGGGGCTTGGTCTGGCATTCTTGGTCTGGTCTGGTATGGATGGCATGGCATGGCATGGCTTTTTCCTATTAAAAGGAAAATACCCCTAGATCATGAATGGAGATGATATGACGGATCTGGGATTGGACTACTAGGTCTGAGAATCTAAGAAGAATGAGATTGGTGTGTGTATTGTATTTTTGTTTGTTCAGAGCAGAGAATCTGACTAGTTCAGGGTCGCCCATGCATCAAAAATAAGAAGAATGAGATGAATTATAAAGATTGTTAAGGATGAGTGATGTGAAAGAGAATTTTTATCGCATGTATTGTGTGCTGTGCGGCGATGGGCTGGTGGGTGATGGGCTTTGGAGATGTGGTTTTGTGTGGTTTTGTGGGCTCTGTGCTATGGGCTGTATGTTGAAATTCTATATGCTTATAGATTTATGCAAACTATGGAGGTGGGACATGAGAGGAATAGGTATGCACTATTATGGAATTGAGAATCGAGATCTTGGTATGGAGATGTGGAGGACTCGAGAGATAATTAGAGAATGTGGGATGCTTCAATGGATTTAAATTACGTGTCAATGAATTCAATAGCTAACTGTATTGTCAATAGAGAGATTTTCGATATGATACCTGCTTTATCGAAAGCTCAAAGCATCCATGAAGTAGTCACTCGATATAATCGTACTAACGCAGCGCAATAGCTTAAATGTTATCAGATAGGCAGAGAATCATGAAAACTGACTTGGATTGATCTCTACTCGATTGCTCTCTCGATCAGCTAGATCGAAAGAAACGTAAAGATTGATTGAAAGGTCAATCACTGTATTGAACGAGCTAAAAATAGCACCCACCAAAAAGAAGGCGGGCTCAACATCCATAACCCTTGACCTTGGAACGAAAAGAAACAAGAATCTAAAGACCTAGATCCAACACTCTCCAAACGCATCGTCACTCCGACTCAGCCGACGCACCTTCCAACCTCTCAGACTCCTTCAGCGCACCCTCTCGATACTCTTCCATACCCAACCCATGGACAAAATCCCACCGCGTGCTCAGCGCTCCGCGGGATCTAACCCGACGCTCTCTCCGCCCCCACCCATCAGCTTCCCCGTCACAACACTCGAAGCTACCACCCTCTGACTTCGCGGCCGACAAATCGCATCGTATGCCGCGAACGCGCATGGGACCTGAGAGATCTTTCTTTGTGACGCGTGACGCGTGACGCGTGCAATGAGCGTAGAGAGGAGCAGGGAATCCTTGCTTGTAGCGAAAGGGACTTTAGTTTTTTTTTGGAGGGGGGCGGGGAGCGGGGGGCGAACCTCGATCATGGGCTTAGAGATGAGAGAGTTGGTCCATGGTTCGAATGCGCCTTTGAAAGTGGTGCGATCGGGATCTTTTTTCCGAGGTTTATCATCAGTTTCACATGGTGAGGTTGGGGATGTCATGACGCATGCTATGCATCTGTGTCGTAAGATCAGTCTTTGCGTATAAACAACAGTTGACTTTCAAACATCATCCTGAAAAGCTTCCCTCGTGAAAATGTCGGAAAATGAGAAATGAGATAACTCACTGTACCGTCTCTCCCCCGTCTAAGACCTCATGCAAGGAGAAACATCTGTCTCCACACCACACATATTGTCTCTGGTCCTCGAAATATTTCTCCCCAAGAATTTCCTTTGCTCTTTGCATACTCACCAAACTTCTGCAACCCCAAAAACCCGCAAAGCGAGCTTTGACGGCTGGATGTTCTTTGCCAAGGACATAACTCCGTACAAACCCATGGATTCCAACAACCGCATCAGAGCCGTACGATCTACAAATCAAATAGTAACACCCCCATCATGCTCCTCAATACTGCCAACCTTCCTATCCGTATGCATACGTTTTCTCAGCACAGGAGCTAACACTTCTCCAAGAAGCTCCGCACGATGGATCACCAACCCCTGCAACTCATAATTACTCGCCAAATCAAAGATCGACCCCTCAGCATGCGGTCGGGATGCCCACGCACGTCATACACGAACTAGCCCGCGAGATCCCCCGCCACGACGACCCGTTCCCTCCCTTGACTTACTACAAGCAACGTAGCTTGTTGGCTCTGTATGCATCTGCGCAGGTGACATGCATGTTCCTGGATGATATTCGAGTGCAGTGATTATAATGCAGTTTCATATTCATTGCATGATCTATCTGGAGAGCTGGCTGCCCACTTTAATCTCTGGTATGCTACTTTATGGGGCTAGGATGATGTAGGGAAATCGTCTAGAGGCTCTTTCATATATTCATCGTGGGGGGGGGTTATATTGTATAACTTCAGTCTTTAGCAACAACCACGCAATTCATCATTCGTAGCTCTCACTCTAAATTGACTTCCGAAACCGACAGCATGTTAACCACCCTCCACGGTCGTTCGAATATCAATGTCATAAGTTTCGATATTGGGTTGATTTCCACCCGCGATATAAGACGATGAGCCGACTAAAGTTCCCTCCTGTGGTACCTGAGAAGTATCATAAATGCGTGAGCGATTTGCTCGCAAGGAATGTAGAGACAAAGCACTTCTAGTACTGCTGAACACAGATTCAGGAGAGGATCCTCGAAGCAGAAAGCGTATGGTTGAGAGACAGGCTGCGAAAAGCCCCAGCACAACCTTAATCATTAATCAGTAAAGAGTTCGCGTGATTGTTACTACTCAGATGAGCCCGCATGTATAAGAAAAAGGGAATTGGAGCTGCTTATAATCTTCATCGGCGCTTGGGTCGAATCCAGCTGGAAGTTGATCTGCACTGGTACAGAATTGATTATTCGTAGAGAACATACCCTTGTAGGCAATTGAAAGGAACACAAGACGCGTGAAAAAGGCTGCCACAGCTCTACGCACATGTTAGCCAAAAGTGCTCCTAGAATTTCAATTCATGGAGACTTGCACGCTACCAAGAAGAAACACCAAGCTCACGGCAATTTCCTTTTAGTAGGGAGTCGAAGTTTCCAGAGCCGTCTCGCTGTCAACAATGCCACTAGCAATGGCGACAAAAAAGCGTACCAGTGGAAGGGGTATAAGCAAAACAATAGCATCTGTGACAAAATCTGTGATGGAGAGAGCGTATAACAAATCGAAAGTGGCTTTGCATTGAGAAATAAGGTTCGAGCCAGGGAACTACTGACGGGCGTTGCATAACCCAGTCCGTCTTTGGCGAGCCCTTGATATAAATTAGTGTTCTTATTTGACAAGATTGTGGATGCATTTTGTACCTATTATCATGTCTATACCAGCGGGTGTTACCAATATCTATGGTCGTTCAAATAAACACACGTCCTCAGATTGTACTTGGAGTACAATGGCCACTCACAAGTGCTGGTATCGTAAGCCAATCATCCGTACCCAACGGTAGGTTCTGTTTCTTCTAAACATACAATTTACCGCCAAAAATAATAAAGTCAACTACCGGCAGGATGATGGCAGCAGCAAGATTGAACCCAGCAAGCTCGTAATAGTGGCCGACAGGTTTAGAAGGACTATCCATTTTTCGAGTTTGAATTCTGCGGCTGGAGGGCACTTTCAAGATAAATTTACATTGCAGGAGCAATCACATTCTTCAAGGGTACACAGATGAGATAGATACCGAGAAGAGAGATAAATTCAGCCAGCATGTTGTCATCAGGGAAATCAGGGGGACCTACAATAAACTAATTCATCCTTCATTCAAAGAACCCTATCAGAAATACATTGGTTGTAAATGTCTTCTGCATGACACTTCAGGGGTACCTGTACAGGCTCAATAGCTTGGGGACCTTGTCACCATACTGTATAATATCATGAATGTAGCCACTGACAGACTTCGGCTCGACGCCGTCCAATTTTCCCAGCTTCCAAAATCTAGATTGCCGCTAGTCTCGCATTGGGGTTTACAGATCACTACAACGCTCTTATCATTTTTCTGGTCACAAATATCAGAGCCCAGCGTGTGAAGGTAGGTGAACCATAATGTCGGGTCCATGATGGAGAACTCACCTGGTTGCGTTCTTCACTCAAGTAATGCATTCCTTCAGCGGATGTCGGCTTATCCGAGCCGGACATGCTGGCTGAGACTTACCTAGCCGCTATCCTGTAGCAACAGTTGCGAAATACTAGAGAAATTATCCGATTTGCAAAGTGTTACGATTATGACAGCCTGAATCCTTTACTGTGGCATGTATGATGTCGTAAGCTCTGCCTAGAAAAATCACCGGTGACCCTTCCCCGCCAGCCAGATCGGAACCACTCCAAAGCTTTGCTCGCAGATGGCCCCAAGCTCTTGTTGAATACAGATACAGTAGTCTCAATCGAGTCCAATGGTGTTATGGCAGGCTAATCATAGCGTCCTGGCTCAGTAGGACCCAATGAAAACCTAACGGGCAAAGTCAATGCATCAAACGACCCTCTCAATCGAGGACCTATTGAGAACATATGGCTTTCCATAAGATCCATTGATCTCGATAAATATACCCAAGATTGTATCCTATAATAATCAAATTGAGAGATTGTGAGTTCAGCTCTCCGCTCTCAGTATTCAATAGTCGATTTGATATTAAATTCTGGAAGGATGGTACTTCTGCAATGTGCGGGTTTGTTGTATCTAGGGTATATTTTCGTTCACCAATTTTACTCCTTGAGCATCACAAGGAATACTCTTGCAGCCCAGAAGCGAGCAGGTGTAACATCCCGTCGATTTTTACTTTAATAATTGGCCTGACTCTCACACACCCTCGCCATCCCAATGTAAAGTAGGCCTTTTTTTGCCTCCTATATCTGTGCCTGCTACCATAAAGAGATTGCAGCTGATTTTATTTCATGAATGGGTGTACATGAATCCCGTGCCGCATTATCATACGATATATTTGGGGGTTGAAGTACAGTTGGTTTTCGCCGGGAACACCATATTGCCTTGACCCAAGTGAGCGATTTTGTAGTAACGCAGACACACACAATACATACTCCATGATAAGAAAGGTCACATTGTAGAAATCTGGTATGTGAGAAGCATCTTAAAAATTCATCATGTTTTGCCATAATTGGCATCACTTTTTGCGAACCGGGCTTAGCTATTTCATCAGAGATGAACGCACCAACTCGGATACTACACAGGTTGGCGTGAAGCTTATTCTTGCTCTTGGATTTTGAAGCATGTTGAAATATATGACATCATTTTAATATTGTGCATGTCGAACACTCTCATTCTGGGCGGAAGGGCTCACTTTAGTTTTCAGTTTATGAAACTTGCCACAATTGGATGGGCCATGGTTTATGCCGCTTAAGAATGTTATTCACATTGGTACCAATGATAACGATTAATCCTATCCACAAAGAACCGCTTAAACGGCATGTTGAATGCCACAAGGGGTACCCCCCATAGGGACTCTCGCACCCAATAAAAACTGTCCCATCAAATCAACCTTTGCCGGATCGCAACTGAACCAGAACGCCAAGCTTTAAATGGCCTCCAAACCATCTGCCTTTGGTTTTCTGGGAGCTTTTTTCCCTTGTATATCAGAATTTTACGAGCAATAGAGTTGACCTTGATATTTGACATACCTTGATCGAATGGAGCAACCATTGCGAACCCCAAGAAGCAGACTGCAACGACAAGAGGGACGCGTACAAAATGCATGATGTGAGTAATACTTGAAATTCAGGAAGTGGTGTTAGGGATACTGTGTAACACGTATGGGCTTTTTTAAGTGGTGGGCTTTTTGAGTCTTATAGAATAGAGATAAGCGGATGGTTGATGGGATGGAGATTGATATGTCTTAGGGGGTTCGAGGGGCCCCCTTATAAACCATCCATAGGAAGGCTGGCAGCAATGTTATAACCACCCCTAGTAGAATAAAATCAATTTCGAGTGCCATATACTGGGATTGGCAGTTTCTCACGATACTGCACAATAAACATATTGCATCATGCAAAACATAGTATTTGGTGCTGTTTTGGTCTTGCATATTCTTCACTGAAGAAGGGGGCGTGCACCTTCTTGAGATGTAGGTAGCAGCATGTTCAAAGACCTTTTGGAATTCCGGAAGTCCTTCATCGCCCACAATTTTTCCACGTATGAACTTCTGTTTCATGAACACCACGAACATGGATGACGACGACAACAATTGCTTCACAGACCGAAGCAACCTTCTTACGCTGCTTGAAGTAAAGCTTGAAAGCCAGCTACATTCAGTTAACACCACAAATGTCAACAGAACGCATATTCCGGTAAATAACATCAGAAAATGGCACCAAAGCAAGCCACACCTATTTGTATATCTAGTGATGGTTCATGCTGCCCTGATTCTGACTTGCTGGATGTTGGTCAACAATAGCAAATGCCCAAAACCCGGCGATAGGTCGTTTTGTATGTCAACAAGCCCCGACCTGCCTCACATTTCCGACAGAGATTAAAACTAAGTTCTGTCTCTCTCGCAGCTCCAGTCTTGTCGGTAATCAAATACGAGACGAAAAACAGTCCTTTCGTGGGCCGCGGCACGTACGCCTTGCTCTCGGGTCCTCCTTCACCAGAGAACAACCACACCTGGGATCAATTTTTCAAGCGTAAGATGTTGACTTGCAAACTCATGAGCTTTTAATAATTGAATATACAGTAGCAACATTATTCAGGGCCACATGTGAGGAAATGGTCACCGCAGGAGAGGATATACACAACGCTGCAGAGCTCATAGACGGAGGATACCTTGCCTCAACTAGTGTTTACCATGATCTTCATTGCTTGGTCAGTGTTCTTTCAGCGATGCAAATTGCAGCCCAGACTGATCCAACGCAGAGACAACCCAGACTGTACTTATACAAGGAGTCTTACTACCACAACCTTACCTCCCAAGAAGTGGAGTATTTGAAAGAACACCCTAGTACACAAAGCCTTGCATATTCCATTAGCACGGCCTCTAACTCTTGAATGATATAGATCATTGTATCGGAGCACTACGGCTGTCTATCATATGCAGCGGAGATGTGAGCATGTATACCTTCCATTGGGACAAGCCGCATCAAGTGAAGCTTACTATGAAGACCAATTCAAGACGTCAATGTATTTCATGGGAACCATTCGAAGAGTAGAGCCAGAAGCGCATGGTTGAAACAAATCCTCGGCTTAAGTCGCCAAAGACAGGAGTCTGAGCTTCGAATCATTGTTGGAGTGACCATGAGAGACGGCATACTTGCACACGGCTAGAACAAGAACGGCTTTATCAAGTTTTTATCGAATGAGTAATTTGATATTTTATGTAGCAAGAAATTTATTATGAATGCCGAGTCTCCAAATGTCTCTATCCCCTCGCCAAATTAAGCAAAATATCATGAGAGAGTAAAATTGAGAGCAGCACTTCAATCAAAAGAAGTAGAAACAGAACGGAACAATAAACGATTGGCGTTTGTGTGGCCATTTTCAGTTCATGGGTCTTGACGCAGAGGATATGTCATCTAAATGCATCCCTAACAGAACAATACCGTACAAAAGAATACGCAGAAAAGGCGTGGGAAGCAGCTACGACTGGCAAAGCATCCTCCAATTAGTTTGCATAGGTACCAAAAGAACACTTGCTCTCAGTCACCTTCAACCTTTTAGCACTGCATGCCACATGGGAATGTGGTCTCTTCTAGCCCTGCCCTTCAATAAAGATGTGGTGACTAGTAAAATAGACTGGCAACATCTTACCTCCCAATCCGCAACACTCGCCACTAGATAATAACCATAAGCAAAGCATCACAAAAAAGCTTCCAATCACAAAATAATACCGCAGCCATCAGGGTTTAGGTGTGTGTAGGAAGTAGAGATCCATTCATCAAAAGTATCAACGCCTCATTTTCCATCCCAATGTATACACATTCAGAGCCCTCGATCATTCCCACTGCATGGTATGCCATTGTTTTCATATCTGCCCATCATCATTCTATCATACACTCCTTCCCATGCCGTGGATCCGTCTGTGATCCAATACATTGTACACTTCCGTCGTCATTAGAGGTATTTCTTCAAAGTCCTGCGTTCCCCATTGTCATTTTTCCCGGCAGCATACCATCTGCAACCATGAATCGCTCTTTACAAACTGGATACAACCCAATTAGCTCTATTTTCAAATCTCGAGAGCATAATGGGAAATACTTACGGAGGCAAAAGATAATCGCTCCAGCTGCTGGAGAAGAAAGCCACAGCAAGACCAAAAACCCCAATACTTCTCACCACACTGGCATTCTCAGGCGCAGTCAAGGCAGTATATGTGCTTGCGAAATATCCTTTTTGTTGTGGTGCGCGGCGGGCGGAGCGCTCAACAACTATACGCTGTTTGGGTGCCATTTTTGTGAGAAGACGATAAATTTGCTAGACCGGAAAAGTGAAGTAAATTCTCTTATTCTTTCTGTGCGATGAAGGATCGTTGTACTATTCGGGTCGTTGCAGAGCTGATGGGAAGCTTGAACAATCTTCAATATTATTGTGATGAGTTTTTGGCAATGATGATGATTAGTAAGCTGTGAGATGCATACACGTGATTGGCGGGGAATCGGGTTAAAATGACGTTGTTATTTTCGCGAAGTAGAGTCTACCAGAAGAGAAGATACATACCAGGAAGTCATGCTCCCACAAGAGGATTTACTTGCTATACGTTCTGGTCAATGCAAGAGATGAAAAAGGATAATTTTCGTTTAGATTTACTGCCACATCATCTTTGATACCATTGCATTACCTAAGGAGGATTGATTCACGGTATTTGCACGTCGGGAGCTTATTAAATCACCTTCTTCTCTACACTCCGCTTGTAAAACAGGTGGTGGCAAGGATTATAGCTCCCGACCACTTCATCTATCAAAATCGTCATATTAGAAGCCTGAGGGAGCGGAAGATCTGTCTCTGAAAACATGCGTTTCTATCGAAGTTGACTCTTTCGAATAGTCTTTTAGACAGTCATGCATATGGTGATGTCTTCACGTCTGTCTTCTACTGCTCTTTCATACAAACATTCGTCATTCTGAAAGGTGGCAAAAAGCCTTTGTTAAAGGCCTCGTCTAGCAATCGTCCAATTCATCTGAAATCGTGTTAATGAGGGAGAGAGCATGATTTAAATGGATGTTCAATCACCATGTGGCTTCAAAGCCTGCTTCTACTGATGGAAACACTGTCATTATTGATAGACCTCAAAAAGTTTAAGCCGTCTCCATACCAAATCAAAATGGTTAATACCTGTGTCGATGGTGATCGATTCTGTACATTGCATTGTCTAAGATAATGGCTTGGTTGATTGCAATACTTGATGTCCCGGGAAATTCTTAACCGATATGGTCCAACGACTACCGCCCGTGATTGAGACTGAACTTTCCACATTGCATGTCCCTTCGTTTTTGGGGGAGTTGGTACGACACAGTAGTATCTGTCCTGCCCAGCGCTACAGCATCGCCACCATTCACCCTTTAACTTTTTCGAAACCCCTTTCACTTTCACTTGACATCTCGGTAAAGACTTGGTCCTAGTTCTAGTTTTCTAAGACGTCAGTCTAAATTGTTCTTATACTGAGCTGGCCCTTGATGTTCCACCATCCTAGCCCCTTTAGCCACAGTATTAGATCTCTGTTCTATCTAAGTCCCCGATCAATCATGCATCATGAGTTGCTTTCCTTAAGACTTTATTATAACGAGTATGGAAACTTAGGGTGTGGTGGTGACGAATTCTAACTCTCCTTGTTCCTCATCCTTGTTACCCTTGAGTTGCCGTTACTGAACTCATTCATCCACTTATGGACTGATTTCATTCGGAATACCCAATTAAGTATCGTGGAGGATGAAGTTATTTCTGACGTCAAACACCCCCCTTTCCTGAATGTTAAATATTTCACATGAGTAATAAGACACTAACTTAACTCTAGTTTCTCAAAAAACCTTCTCTCAACTTTCGCCCTTCCAGACCTTGCATAATCATACCATCTAACTCGGCCCTGCAAGTCGAGAGCGATTGGTAATATGAAATAATTCCTAGGGAGTCATTGCAGCGTTGAAACTAGGTACATCTAGTAACTCATCATTCAAGCCCGGTACCTAATTCTCCAAAGCCACCAAGCTTTATTCATTACAGCCAGCGTTTACATACATCTCGTGATATTATTCCGTGGCAAGCGAGAACCCATCCGATTTAGGTGCAGCGATGTGTGGTGGCCTAGCTAGACAATCAGGAGACGAGTAATTTCCGTCCACCTGACTTCAAAGAATCTAGCTGTGCGGATCATGGAGGTTTGAAGACCGGTAGTCTTCATTTCTTTGAGAAAATGTGAAGATTCAGAACCCATATAACCACGAAATCTCCAGGCATAGGCCATCGAATTTCTCCTGGACTTGGTATGTTACCAGTCTTCTATTACAACCTCCTTAATATCATCGACAGATCAAGAATTGCTTTTGAATCCCATCTGTTTCCCCCAGTGAGATCGCTCTCTTAATCCCCTGTCCCAATCCCCTACCTCTCACTTGCACGCCATGACAGCTGTATCGCAAGATTCATTTCTCTGCACTTTTCATCAAAAACTCATCCCCTGTCGACAGCAGCTTCTGTGAGCTGATAGGGGGACGAATCTTGGCCTTTCTGTCAAGCTTTCCTATCAATCGCATTCTCTATCTTTCCTTCTTGCTATGTGGGGCATCTTGGAAACCGAATTGCAACCATGATTCAGATTTTCTACCATAGACACTCTACCCATATCCATAATCTTCTGCGCCATCCCAACGACTTCATTTCTCCTCTCTACAACCTAGAACTGCAGCTTCTCTTCAGCCGAGGAATGTACAAATCATGGCATCTCTACTGACTTTCTCGATCAATCTAGGTCTCTTCCTTTCCTGGTGCTTTTCGAATAATTACACTGAGATCATGCTTGCCGAAGAGTCTCAAACTTTGCTTTTTTCTGCAAGCGTTCATGATAGCAGTATTTACTGGTTAGTAGAAACGGTAAAGTATATGGTAGATCATGAGAACCGTGAGCATGAGTCTGCTGTGACCTCGTGGGGTTGGGATAAGAATGAGCTTGCTATGTTGATTTGCCTATGCAGAATATGACGATCACGCCTTCACTCTTAAGAACAGCTAACCCTCGGGAACACACCGCACGCTATGACGGGTATTGAAGCTTACAAGCTCACTGGGTATTATAAGCAAAGTTGAAGCTGACCGGGGATAAAACATAACTCCATCTTGAGCAAAGAAAAGGCTCCTCCTTTCTGCTTGTTGCACCCCGCGGCATCTTTTGATCCTCATTCCAAAATTGAAGTCATCTCTTCGGCCACACAAGCGATCCTCTTACAAGACAAGACGGTAATTCGCCAATCTTTATGCCAATATTTCGCATAAAACTATGGGGTATCAACCCTCCAAAGGTCGGAGATTTTGAATTTTCCGGGCAGTCTGAAAATATATGACCAATGACCGTCCCAAGACACTAATATTTCACCAAGCCATAAATGTAGATACTTCTACCAGGCTAGCCAGGTGTGCACAGTCTCAACATCATTCATATTTCTTGACATTTAAGCAAAGATTTTATACTCTACCTTGAGCCATAAAGATCCCATGTCTTGCAAAACCTCGCAATGATATCCCCCCAAACCCGAAACGCCACAAGTAGACACACTCGCTTGATACAACTCCATTCCTAATCATCATCCATTGGCATCTCATCGTCAATATATCTGACCAAAGTGATTCTCATCTCGGTTGAATCATGACCTCTGAGAATATCACTAATGAAGTGAGCCTCGACTTGCATTTGCATCATCTCGAGTGCGCCCCTTAAAATCCCACAAAAGATGTTCGAATACCATAACTCATCTTGTGCTCTTCCATCATCTGGCAATTCTACAAAGTCGGCAAAGGGGTTATCCTCAAATATCAGGGAGAATTGTTTGTTGTCACTCGTCCAATTCGATACTGTCGGTGTAATGTTCAAGAATATCTTAAAGCCAACCTATAGTCTTCTGTTAGCATTATTGCCTGCATAAGAACCATCTGAGTCGTACTTTAGCAATCATCTCCGCAGTCTCCCTAAAGTTCGAACAGCGTCTCATGGTATTTGACTTGGCAAGGTAGTCCTCAATTAATCGTAGCCCAATATTGTAACCCATTTTATCAAGTTGTTTATTGACTTCCACATAATCGCTTTCATAATCTTTGCAAAGCTGTGCGACGATAGTTCCGTAGGTCAGGGTGACGAGCTCGGCGTTGACTTTATCCACACGACTTCTGAATGCTGATTAACCATCATGAAATATGGCAAGTTGTTTCTTGTGTGTTTGGTGGGTGTACTTACTTCCAGACCCTGAGTTGCGCATTAGTATATGTTGACCTATTAACTGACAAAAGATAACTTACTCCTCGCCCATTCTCGCGGCTTTGCTTGAAGCCATATTTCTGTCTCGTATTTATTATTCGACTTCTATTGAATTCGGGTTGTGATATCATTTCATGTCCTGAGGCTGTTCATACTTGAGATCTCTCTCATTGAAGCTCGCGCTGGTCCAGGCACAAGCCGGCGCTAGGCGGCCGCACCTTAGCGTACTTTCATAAATTCATATTGCGTTCTACTCTCAACAGCGCGAAGCTTCGAACATTCGTACATAATTCACGAAAATTTACGCGTAGCTTGACAGCAGAAGCTATCATCATGTCTTCAGGAAAGCGCCCAGCTTCTGACTCTTTTGGATCCTCTCAGATGGTTGTGAAAAGGCAGAATATAGGAAACGACAGTACTGCTTTAGCTACCACAAATGGCTCCACAGGCAATGGCGCACTCATACAAGCAGTATGTACAAATCAATGCTCATGAAATGGCTTGGTATTTAGAAGGCGCCTCGCTGACTTCAATGAAATAGACACGGACAAGTGGTTTACAAGCTCCAGTGATGCAACTGGAAGGACATTCAGGAGAGGTATTCGCTGCCAAATTTGACCCGAATGGAAACTATATTGCTTCAGGGTCAATGGATAGATCAATCAGTGAGCGATGTATCTTCTCCCTTGGTTCAATTCATGCTAAATATTTATAGATTTATGGAGAACATATGGAGATTGTGAAAACTATGGAACTTTAACAGGACATAAAGGCGCAGTATTGGATTTACAATGGTCACGCGACTCAAGAGCCTTATTCTCAGCATCCGCAGATATGCATCTAGCTAGTTGGGATCTAGAAACGGGTACGAGGATACGGAGACATGTCGGACATGAGGAGGTAATCAATTGCATGGATATCAGCAAGAGAGGAGAGGAACTTCTCATAAGCGGATCAGACGATGGATATATAGGCATTTGGGACCCGAGGACAAAAGCTGCGGTCGATTTCATCCCTACCGAATTTCCCGTTACAGCTGTGGCATTGGCAGAAGCTGGAAATGAATTGTATTCTGGTGGAATCGACAATGATATCAAAGTGTGGGATATGAGGAGAAAGGCAGTCGTATATTCCATGCTTGGCCATCAAGATACTATTACATCACTTCGTATTTCGCCGGATTCCCAAACACTTTTATCGAATTCCATGGATTCGACAGTTCGAACATGGGATATACGTCCATTTGCGCCAACTGAACGACATCTTCGAACATTTGATGGCGCGCCTTCAGGAATGGAGAAGAATTTGATTAGGGCAAGTTGGGATTCGACTGGAAAGAAAATTGCTGCTGGTGCTGGAGATGGCACTGCCGTAGTTTGGAATAATGAGAGTGGTAAAATCTTATACAAGCTACCTGGACACAAAGGAACGGTGAATTGCGCTGAATTATCACCTGGCAAAGACCCTATAAGTAATATTTCTTTCTCCTATTCTATACCTTGTGTTGCTAACAAACTCTTAGTCCTCACCGCTTCTTCGGATCGTACATTACTCTTGGGGGAATTGAAGTGAGACGATACACAGAATGAGGAGGACAAAGTCAATAAAATGATACCCAACAAAACAGTCCTACACAAGCTTCGGGAGTTCATGAAACAGGAACCAGAAAGCTTGCGAAAAACTTCTGCATATTATTCGGATGTTATAGGAGGGGGGGGGGTGGAAATGGGAATGAGAATGCGAACAGGATAAGATAGGCCTTACAGATGTTTTAAATCAATGTCAATGGTGCAATTGATGAGGCAAAAACTTACCAGACCTGAACACAGGAGCACGGGCAATAAACAAATAAATGAATGTATGAAAAGATACCGTGGACCTAGGTATTCATACATTTTATTTATCATTTTACCCCTCCACCAAAGCAAATCATACCAAACTACTATATTTGGTTTCAGCCACGCAATTTATTATCTAGGTCCTGATCAAAATAGCCACGATAACAAGATCTGCAAAATAACAAATACATTATGGGGCTTGCTGGGCTGAATGTTTTCTGAAGGAGAATTACCGATTAATAATAATTATAAGCTGGAGATTGGAAGATGTATTATTTACATTAATTACATCAATGTTCAAAGTAGCTGGAGGTATCTAGTCCAAACGACTAGGGAAGCATAGGTAGATACTTTTAGTTTTCCTTCTTTGCCGAGATCATAGACCTTTCTAGTAGACTTTCTGTTGTGAATTCTCTTATAAAATAATCGATTACTTACTATTTAACCGGTTACTACCTACTTATGACCTACCTACCTACCTACCTACATTACAGTAAGAATTCGCTTTTCTTCTTACATCTCTTCTTACATCTCTTCTTACATTCTTCTTACATCTCTTCCTAATCTCTTATCTTTCATACACACTTTTGCAAACCATCTTCTTCCCCCCTCCCCGTCAAGCACCAGCACGGTCATTAATCAATTAGACGAGTTCTTCTCCAAGCCCCTTGATATAAAAAAGAATTTTAGAAATTTAATTGGTGGCCGGGGATCGCAACC
This sequence comes from Monilinia fructigena, assembly GCA_003260565.1. Taxonomy (NCBI): domain Eukaryota; kingdom Fungi; phylum Ascomycota; class Leotiomycetes; order Helotiales; family Sclerotiniaceae; genus Monilinia; species Monilinia fructigena. The sequence continues at coordinate 743,379 of QKRW01000016.1, read as the reverse complement.
TTCATTTGAAACAGACTTAAAATTGAAAGGGCTTCATCTCCAACTAAATTTGTCCCAGATCGATCTTCATTTGGTCCATTGAGAACAAATGAATTTAATTCTACGAGCTCTATCCTTGAAACAGAATTCACAATTCAGAGATGTCAAACAATTTGAATATGCAGGACCACTCTTGATATCGTCGCAAGTTTTTTCTGATATGGTAATGTGTGGTATTGTATTTGTACGGTATGGTATGGTATGGTATGGTATGGTATGGTATGGTATGGTATGGTATGGTATGGTATGGTATGGTATGGTATGGTATGGTATGGTGGTATGGTATGGTATGGTATGGTATGGTATGGTATGTATGGTATGGGTATGCTATCTATGCTATGCTATGCTATGGTAATGCTATGGTATGCTATCGTATCGTATCAAATCGAATCGAATCCTGACTGTCCTTCCAATTCAATTACTACCAAATCTACCTAGTACCCAGGTCGTCTGTTATGAGATGAGACATGAGAGATCATTGACCAAGTTCTCTTCTTGGTTTTTCATTCTTTTTTCTACAAAAGTAGAATGACCTTGGACGGAATGCTACTAGGTACCAACAGTTCAGTTCAATCTACTCATTCATCATCCATCAACATAACCAGTATCAGCATCATCATTATCATCATCATTGTCGCATCATCAGCCCAAGCTTTTTCTCCTATCCTGTCTTTTTAATTTTTATCTATACTTGCATATTTGTATTTGAGTTGGTAGCCCGTAAGAGGTGTTGTCCGTGTTCTTCATCCATACCCTTACTTTTGAGTGGTCAATTTCCAAGCAATTTCTGACTTTTGAGACTCAATTCGTGGAGCGAAGGGTTACTCTCAAACGTTCGTATTCTTCTCTCACTCGTTACTCTCTTGGTCATCTCTTGGTCTTTGCGCTTTGTTTTGTGCATCTGGGGTTGTTACTTGACATCACAGTTCCCAATTCTCTCCGAATTCTTCTTGCTTTCTGCATATTTTGTCGACTGGTGAATACTGATTTGCGAACGATTGCTGGCCTTTCGATCGGACATCTGACAACAGGTATCTAAGGCCTGGTTACTACAATAACTCGACCTTCTATTCGACCTAATGTCTTCGCGTTATATCAATACAAGGTCGTGTTGACAGGGCCTCGCCTCTCGGCGTCGAAAACAAAATATCGTGGATGCATCGCGGGTTTGCGCAAATAAAAGGAAATCGATCCTTTCTGGAGAACATATTGTTCCAGGTTCCCGTCATCTAAGAGTACCGCTTCTACCAATTTCTTAGACATAATTCGAAACATTGAAGCACGATGCCTTCACAACAGAATGAGGATGGGCATAGGCATGTGCCATCAGCCGAGTCAGCAAGGCGTCAGTCGAGGCTGGAAGATATTCGAGGAGGATTACATTCGTTATTTTCTGGACGATCAAGCGTTGGGTCCAGGAGCTCTTCCCCAGGAAGTCCTAAAGCTCCACGTTGGTCGACTTGGCAATCTCCCATCAACTCGAATCCATATCCCAGGTCTAACGATAAGTCAAAGTTCGACGCGCCGAAACTCTGCCGCTGCTGAGCCAACATTACCTCGACATGAAAACCTCCTGCCGCCTGTTGTCACTCGTACTAATCGGCGCTCGCAATTTACACAACCTCCTGCGATTTCTTCGCCAATCTCAACGATTCCACCTCAAGTACAAAGACGATCGGAACGCAGATTTCTTAGTGTAGATCCTGCTGAGCAGCATCTAGCTGACTTGGCAAATAGAGGAAGGAGGAGAAGAGGGACTCCGAGGGGGCAGATGAAAGTAGAGGAACGTGTGCCAAGGATCCGGAATAAAAGAATACGTCAAAAGATAGTGCATTCCTTGATATCTGGGCTGGTATGTGCTACATTTTTTCTACGTCTATCTTAGGCACAATTTCTAATGTAATTTTTTAGTTCCTCGTTCTCGTGCTTACGATATATCTTGCATTGGCATTATCAAATAAGGACCAGACTTCAAAGAGTTTCATGTTCTCCTGATTTTGATAATCCTGATGATCACCATCTTCTTTTGCCATTCCTTAATTCGCCTTGCATGATGATTATCAACCCACCAATAGAAGGAGAACCAAATTCGCCCCCGTCTTCCATCAATGGTTGGAACCTGGAGGTTATGCAGAAACCTTAGTGCCTATACCAGTAGCGCTCGCAAGAGACGAGGAAGCGGCAGGGATTGAAAGCCAAGCCACAAAACTTCCACCACCAGCTTATGGTTATGGAGGGAGTCGGTGGTAAGTTACTCCAATCTGCAGTTGAGGCTTGGAATGATTATCTAACAATAGAATAGAGGGTCGACCCAAATAAGATTTTCTGGCAACGAAACGAAGCAGCACTAAATCGTTCAATTTCTAGAGTATCCGAACGACCTACGACAGCTAATCGACCTCCATCATATGTTTTCTGATGATGGTATCGACTTACGTGATTGAGGCAGCACCACGTTCAACTGTTCCCGCAGAAGATGTATACATCGGCATCCAGCTGATCGATCTGAGTGGCTTCGTTCATCTAATCAGTGATAAATTTGCTCTGGTTAGACTTGAAAACAATCATCATCATGAGAATGGGGCCTTGATGGACCTCATTCCGATTCTCTAGATAGTCCTGGGAGAATAAAACTCTACAACGATGGACTTGGGACATGGAGTCATTGATCTTTGAGGCGTTTGAATGCATAGATACCTATGGAATATTGATAGCGTTTAGCATAGTGCTTTGGAGTTTCTTTTTGAATGGTAGCTTATGGCTTTTGAGCTGGCCATGGGTGTATGTATCTACCTGGAGAACATATTAAAGGTATTGAATATGGAGGGTTTTATGTATAGATGTATATAGTATTACCGTATCTGAAGAGATGAACTGATGGGAAACGTTGCGCTAGATCTTTGGCTTGGCTTGGATCCAGCATCAAAGTTTAAGGGTACGAGCAAGGCGATCAATTAGGTAGATAGTTGAGGTCTCTGAACCAAGATGAGCCGAGGGAAATGCGCATCCAACATACTCGTATTGAAAGCACACGAGCCGATCATGACATAGCTTGCATGTGAAAGTGATGTAAGAAACATGGATTGGTTGGCGAGCTGGCCTGGCGCCTCTGCGAAAATCCTCCCTTTTTCCTGGTGTCATGTACGCATAAGCAAGGTACGTACGTACGCACTGTACTGCACTGTACGTACGAAACGGTTCGTTCTTTTCACCAGAGCTGTGGAATCCGGGTTTTTGTCGGTGCCTGGGAATTGCGATGTTGTAAATTGTTATGCGAGGCGATGCGGTGCGGTGCGATGCTGTTGATGAGGGGTAATTTGATATATATATATATATATATATATAAATACTGTACCTAGCGCTCGAGCAATAGAAGAGTTGAATGCAGATGGAGATGGCAACGAGCAGCGGGAGATGTGGGAGATATATGTTTGTGGGATTTGTTAAAGCGTGCCTGGCTCTTATGAATACCGTTTGTTCGTTGAGTGACCGACCGTACCGTACTGTTCCGTTCTGTTTAATGGATTAGATTGGTTTGTTGGCGGGAAGTGAACCGTGTTGAGTGAGTGGCATTGGATCGTTTTTGTAGGGTGGTGTTTACTTCGTAGTTCGTAGTGTTCCTCGTTTTGGTGGTGGAGGGGTGAGCGTATCAAGGGAGGGGGGTATTAGGTAGGTATTAGGTAGGTATTAGGTAGGTATTACTAGATAGGTAGGTCTATGGGTAATGGGGATGGAGTCTTATAGCTAGACTGGCCGCTGGCTGGAGGCATGGACTGCGCCGCTTTCAGTCTCGATGGGAATGGATGGGATGGATGGGATGGATGGGATGGATGGGATGGGATGGGATGGGAAAGGGCGGCAAAAGGGATTACTTGGAGCTACTGCTACTGGTACTGTGCTACTGGTAACTGCTACTGGTACTGCTACTGCTACTGCTACTGCTGTGTAAGACGAGGAACTAGGATGTTGTGGGTTGGAACTTGGAGGGGGAAATGGAAAGGATGGGTAGGTAGGTTGGGGGTTTGTTTGGAAATCAATTCAATTTTTTTGGGGAGGGAATCGAGAGTTGATTGGTGTGATGTAATGTTAGGGAGAATGAAGGGAATGAAGGGAATGAAGGGAATGAAGGGAATGAAGGAAATGAAGGGAATGAAGGGAAATGAAGGGAAATGAAGGAAATGAGGAAATGAAACTATATAGTCGTGGACTGAAAACGGACGTTAATGAAAAATCAAAATCAATCAAGGAAATGAAATGAAATGAAAGAAATGATTGGTGGGTTTCTTTTATTTCTTGCTGTAAGTATTAGGTAGCTGGAGGTAATGAGTTCTTCTGTAGTACCTTTAGATACTCCTATTGTACTGTAAAAAGTTGCCCACAACTGATGAACACACGGACGGAATTCTTATATTGTTATACGAGGAGGTTGATTAAAGTTTATTCGTTCATTTATTACTCTATTTGTCATTATAATAGCTTTGTAACAGCTGGAGATAATAATATTTATTATATATATTTATACAGTATATATAATAAGGAGTAGGTAAACAAATTAAATATATTAATGAATAGCCCTTTAAACTATTATAATTTAGAATTATAACTATAATTAAAAAGTTTAATAAAAAGTTAAAAGATAATACCTTTAATTATATACCTAAATAGAAATGTAACTAATACCTAGCCCTAGAGATATATAATCCCTTAATTAACCGTCTATCAAATCAAGATTCAATAGAAAGTAACAAAATAATACTTATAATTATAATTATAACTATCTAGGTATATATCTAAGTATCTAGGTAGGTAGATATATAGATAGTAAATAGGTAAACACCTCGATTAATATCATTTAGAATTATAGACTTAGATGGAAAGTAACGAATAAAACAATACCCTTAATTATATACCTATCTAGGTCTCTAATAAGTACCTAGTTTCTAGAATATACGATTGGATCTTGTACCGTAATCGTATCGCAACCACTCGTCCTATCAAGTATAAACACACTCTAGCTACTAGTAAGTTTTTTATATGAAAAAAATAATAATAAAATTAACTAAGAAAAAGACCAAAAGACTTATAAGATTTACAAGATCTAAATGGCTTAAAAGATTTAACCTAGAAAAGACTTAAAAAAGACTAAAAAGACTAAAACGACTAAAAAAGACCAAAAAATTCAAAACCGTTATTTAATATAGATTATTGCCCCCGTTCCAATTGAACAGACCGTATTAGATCATTTCAAATATATCCATACGGAGGACTGTATCTATCCATGGATAAGAACTATAACAAACCTACTACCACTTCTACTCCGTACAGTAATAATAATAATAATAATACCTAGACAATAATAATCATAATAATCATAATAATCATAATAATCATAATAATCATAATAATAAATATATCAATTTCCCATGTTGCCCATTGCGCCAAAACCGCCCACTACCTATTCCCACTATGCCCACTAGTTCATCAACCATCAGCCATCAACCACCAACCAACTAAAAAAACCATCAAAAATTTCTCCTCTTTCATCTTGATCCCACCTTTAAGGTTGCCCTTACTTACCTAATTAACCTACTCAACTCTACTGCTTCCGTCTCCTCTGGCTTACATAAAAATCCCGTCGAATTGGGCGTTTGAGCTAAACTATCTAAGTACTAATTACCTCAAGCTAAACCCAATACACATGCTAGGCTAATTTAGGATTCGGATCTTTGCAAGCTAGAGTTTTCAAGTTACAAAGGGACATCTCTTGGAGAGTTTTTGCCTTTCCGAATCCCTCCACAAAACACATCACACACAATTCTGCAGTCTCGTTTGCGAAACGTTTTGTACCACGGGAGGAAGAAGGAAGACGGAAGTCGTAGCTGTTGTTGAAGGAAAAGGTTGAATACTTCTAGTAAGGAGATTTTCAAGAAAAGAAAAAAGAAGTTAAGGTGTAAGTTGATCTATTTTTGTTTACTTCTACGCTTTGGTTTGGTCGATTGGATTGGTGAATCTGGAATGGGCTATGGGAATGGGAATGGGAAAGGGGACGGGAAGGGAAGGAAGGGAAGGGAAGAGAAGGGAAAACGAAACACTGCAGCATAAGTCCACACCGTCTGCATCTTCTTTGCGATCCCCACGTTTCCTTGGTGGATAATAGTATCTTGGGCTTTGAACAAACTGAAAGAAGGAGGTGGCACATCTGCTTGATCATATCCAAACCTATCGAACATCCGATCTCTTCATCCTCAATATTAAGTACAACAACAATTCTGACCATATGAGCAAACGAATTCATCAAAGGCGTATCGACGAAGTATCACGATATCAATCTATACTTCAAGGTTGTACAAAAATTATGCACCCTGCAGCCTGACGGATGCTGGTTATGCAGCTGCAACGTTCAGAAGCTGGCTATTTCAATACCGACTTACCTCATCGATAAGTATTCTTTCTGCAAAAGTCGCCAATATGTCGGCCACAACAGTTGAGCAATGGTTAAGATGGGATCGAGCAGATGAGCCACCGCATCGATGCAAGAAGATTGTTAAAGAATGGGCAACGGAAGATGGCGCATTTGTTATTTGCCGTGCTGATGATGGAACACAACAGATACATAAACTAGTAGCCATGTCTTCATTATCTCGTCGTGCTTGCTACAAGTAAGTTATTCCTTTTTTTTTCTGCAAGGCAGTATCTCGTGGAACTCAACTCAACGCTTTCTCGTGATGCGAAATTCCTGTTTCAGAGGGTAACACTAACGTTGGTATCTTTAGGTGCGGAAACGTTGGTCACTATGCTGAAGTTTGCGCTTCTGCTGAACGCCTTTGCTACAATTGTGAGTACATTCTTAAGCACCCCTCAATGACGATTCAAGCTAATGCTTTTGTTATCAGGCAAGCAACCTGGTAAGCTTTCGAAAGTAAAGCACGGCCTATTGTGTCACTAATTGGTTGTAGGACACGAATCGAATGGGTTGCCCATTGCCAAGAACTACCGAGGCCAAGCAGTGCTACCACTGCCAAGGTTTAGGACACGTTCAAGCCGACTGCCCAACTTTACGCATTAGTGGAGCTGGAACTACCGGTCGATGCTACAACTGCGGTATGCCTGGCCATTTGGCTAGAGCTTGCCCAAACCCAGCTGGTGGATTGCCAGGTGCTCCCCGTGGACTTGGTGCTCCTCGTGGGGGATTTGGTGGTGGATTTGCCCCTCGCGTGGATTCGCTGGTGGACCTCGTCCAGCTACTTGCTACAAGGTAAATAATCTTCGTCACAGTTGCCACATTTTTCCGAATCTTCGGTAGCATATTACTTCGGCAACACTTCGGACATTGCGTCTCGGTTAGATCATGCTAACTCCTAATAGTGTGGTGGCCCAAATCATTTTGCTCGTGATTGCCAGGCACAAGCCATGAAGTGCTATGCATGCGGAAGAACTGGACACAGTTCCCGTGAGTGCACTAGCCCTAACGGTGGTGTTAACAAGGCTGGAAAGACTTGTTACACTTGCGGAACCGAAGGACATATCGCTCGGGACTGCCCATCAAAAGGTCTCAATGGTGACCTTGCTGGAGAAGGTGGTGCTGGAATAGTTAACACTATGGAAGGTGCTCAAATTGCTCCAGTTTCTGCTCCAGTTGCATAGGTTCCTTTATAAAGGGATGCCACTGTTCGATAGGCCTCGATGAACTATCGATCACTGCTTCAAAATGGTTCATCGTCTTTCATTTGTACTTTGGACATAATCATCAATTGATCCTAGGTCGTCCGCTCGTTTTCTCGGCACACGAAAATCGAAGAGCATTTTACCAAACATTACGGATTATTACTCTCTTTCGGCGCTTGGTCTTTTCCCGTGTTTTTTCTTGACATGCACTCCCAAAAATTTTAAAAAAGCATTTTTGCACACGATATTCATTTCCTACCCTTTTCGAACTGGCAACCCGGTAAATACCTACAACAATACCACCTTTGACGACGTGGAGCCATTATTCCTGTGGTTTTCATCTTACAAGATAGATTTAATTTTTTGGCAACTTCAAGAGCAAAATAGCGAAAAGATTTCTCTATCTTATTTTTAGTGATGTGAAATAATGAGTTCAACTTATAAAATGAGCTCAGCACATATAGGAATCTAATCACATGGAATTAATTTAAAGAGGCTGGAGGCACGGATGGGGAGTTACTTATTGATGGAGGTAGATTAGAACGATGACAAGAAGATTCAAGTTGAACGGGCGATGGGCGATTTGATCAAGACAAAAAAGGAAAGAGCTTGGGCCGGAGCTCAGGCTTAGATGGGGGATGGATGTGGATGTGGATGTGGATGAATTGGGATTGAGGGGTTGTATGGTATGAGGGGATGTGGGGGTTGAAAGACCGTCGTTTTTTATTACACTTTGGGGTGATGACAGTAATAAAGTGCGTTATTCAAAGTTTTGTTTGCGAGGATGCGAGTTTTTTGAAGGCGAGTGAATGAATGATTTGGGAAGTAAGGTGCAATTGCGATGTGAAGATGTGAAGATGTGCAATGGGAGATGTGCGGTATCATACATATAACATGCTGATTCATATACGAGATGATGTTGTGCATACAGTAGTACGGCATACTCAAATCAATGTCCTCTTATTGTCTATTGATTTATTGACATTGCGGCCTTATTAATTAGTCTTGATGGATTCTTTCTTTTCTTTTCTTTTTTCTCTTTCTTTCTAGATCATTCAATCAGATGATGAAATTTTCTACATAGCGGAAAGAGAGGGTTCACCTCATCGGGTGTGGGTGCTTTTAGATTGTATTGATTGTTTGGTGTTGGTGTTGGTGGGTAGGGAAGGAGGGAGGGAAGGGGAGGTGTTGTGTTGTGCTGTGTTGTGTATAGGAAGGTGGGGTGGTTTGAAGGTGGGATTTGGTGGGTTGGTGGGTTGGATATGGATATAAGGTGGATGATGATGATGATGATGATGATGATGATGATGGTGGGTTTTGGGGGTATTCGGATGAGATGGTGAGATATAGATTTGCGATATAGATTGGAGATGGAGATGGAGATGAAAATAGAAACGAATGAAATATTAGGTTTTACATCTAGTTTGATTTTGGGTTGTAGTAGATATCCAATAGATTCAAGATAGATGTACAATAGGAAGAAAGGGGGAGAGAAAGAGGATCTAGAGTTCATTGTACAGCGTGAAGGCAGAGGCAACAAGATTATCGATAAATGCAATTGACTATTCAATTTTGTGTCGAGATCGAGGTACGTGACTGGGTGGTATATATCTTATGGATATCTTGATGGTGGCACCGATTTCCTCCTTGCGGGAGTTGTTGGATCGCACCTGCTGTGTTGTCTTTGTGAGGCTGGGGTGGTGGCTGCTTTTGCTGGGGGCTTTGTGTTGTGGAGAGGAAATTCGGGGGGAGGGTGATGATGAATGGGTATTATGGGATAGGGGACTACAAAGGCAACCTCCGGAGGAGAAATTTGTAGTATAGGTGAAATGGGAGGTTGAGATGGAGATTATTGTTGAGCTTGCTGGAATGCGGATGGTTGTGTATGATGCTATGGATGTCCATTTTTTCTCATTTTTGGAATTCTGGATAGGATAGGATAGGATAGGATAGGAATAGGATAGAATAAGAAAATACAGTTGAGAACCAGTGAGCAATAGCGAGAGAAGACCAAAAGGTTTGAGAAAAGCAGGCGATGAGAGAGTGGAGGGAAGAATGGAAAACTGCAGCAAGTCTTCATCAGAGAGGGAATGGCATGATGGTGGTAGGGCTTTGAACAAAGCGGTTTGCATGAATGCCATGATGATGTTTGCGAAAGATTTGGAGATCTTTAAGGTTGATGGGTGGTTCAAAGATGGAATGGTGGTGTGGAGATTTAAGATATTGGTCTTTGATAATGTATCATGGATACATACAGACGATCTTTTTGCTGCCTATTTCCGCTTTCCCTTTTCCCTCTCTGAAAAAAAAATTGAGTTGGAATGTTCTCTTGCTTGATACATGTATATGTGAGATTAGAAGTTGTGTTGCTTGCAAAGGAGAAAGCAAAAGGTAGATGGCCGGGAATGTTATTAGTGAGAATGGAGTTGCTCGGTTTATGGTCACGGTGATGGTGACTATCACAAGAAGAGGAATTTTCGGAATCCTCAAGTACAGGAATATAATATGGTTGTTGCAGTGAAGCAGAGGCAAGCTTGAGCCTCACATTTCAATTTAGTTTCACGCGGTGCAGTGAAGAATATCTTTCGATCAATACGCTTCCTAGCTCTAACTTACCTCAAAGCTCCATCTCAGAAGGGGGTATCAATAAGTGCGCAGTAAGTCGAGCGTTTTTAGAGTTTAGAGTTTAGATGATGAGATTCAGAGAAGGACCCCGGGATGGGTCATGACATCCTGGACACCCGGTGAGAGATCTACAGTCCTAGAACAAGAGAGCGGGGATATAGGTAAATACCTTGGCGGGGTGGAATTCACATTCAGAGGATGCGTTAGAGGGGTTTGTCCTTTTCGCTACGAAGAGACCTCAGCATGCATATCAAATTGTGATCAGAGGAGTTTCCTATCCAACAATTCAGGTACCTGGGAATTTTACATCTTTGTGGACAGTTTGGCTTCTACATCTTGTAGAGCTCCTGCAGCATGATATAAATACATTGTTGACATATGCTATCATCCATTTTCCTGCGAGTTAAATGCAGATAAAGTATTAATAGAAGAAGTTGGTAGTTGGGGGATGCTGGACGACTGCAGCAGCTGTCCTTCCGTCGATGACTTTGGACCCCACACTCAAGGCTGTGTAGGTCAACATATATTCTCCGAAACTATACGGAGAACATTGGGGGTCGGTGACAATGAGTATGAATGATCTGACGATGCACAACAGAAATTGGGTGAAACAAATCATATCGAATAAAACGGTTGATTTGATTTTGATTTGATCAGAAACTATCTGATAGACGAAAATTCTCAACTGCATTAAAAGTATAATCTGAATGTAACCTACTCACATGGATAGAAACCTAGGGCAAGTATTCCGTAGCCGAGTAGGCCGTGAACCAAACTTTCGGAAATTAGTGTGTGTCTAAACACGGATGGGGTTGTATTTTGTTTTTTTGTCCTGTCCTGCTCCGTATAAGCTGATCATTTGAATATTTCGCCATCATCGCCCCATCAGCTTCAGAACATCATGTCACATCTCGTTAGATCGAATCTTATGATTTCTCATCGTCATGAAATAAACCTTGAAAATGACCAAGCGTACGGAAGGATGTACGAAGTACAGTCACGACATATCACGGTTGGATCACGTGATATAAACCCGAATTATTCATGATCAGATTCATTCTCTTTGGAACTTTGTGATGATGATAAAGTTCATGTGTTGGGGACGAATTGTCTATGTGTTCATAATACTTTCATGCTGTTGTTAAATCATACGAAATGGAAGGGCTGGTGATGATGATGATGAATGATGATGATGATGATGATGATGATGATGATGATGATGATGAAATCATGTTACACACTTATTTTGCATGCCACTTTTAGCAAGCGAAATCTTGATGAGCCAAAAGGGTTTATTTTGATCAACCTTGGAAGTCCACGTACGGGAACTATAATTATCACCCTTCTTTCTGAGTACCTACTGAGTGATTACACACTGGCCCACGGTAGCTTTGATAGATGGATGAATGAATGGAAAAAGATGAGATTCCAAGATACGAAAATAAAATTGAAATACCTGGGTAATACGTATGCGAGTCATTTCAAATACAAATACAAATACAAATACAAACTTTAGAAATACTTACAATTACTTACTAGGTAGGTGTCGCTCTTATGAAACGGATTATCGGTGAAGGCCCGGGGAGTTGTTGTATGTAAATTATATGTAAAAGGCATATAATGGCTAGGTAAGGAGTAGATTAATTAGTACCTAGGTAAAGTGAGTTGGTAGATAGGGAGGTCGGCAGGTAGGTAAGGTAGGTGTAGTAGACTCCAATATGATGATGTGTTGAAGTAATAAGACGACCCAGTCATTTGTTAACAGATCGATATATATATATATATATATCCTTTATATAGAGAGAGAAGAGAATAGATACATATAGAGAATATGGATACATATAGATGGAATATGGATACATATAGATGGATATATGGATACATATAGAGAATATGGATACATATAGAGAATATGGATACATATAGGAATATGGATACATATAGAGAATATGGTATATTAGAGAATATAGATAATACATATAGAGATATGGTACATATAGAGAATATGGATAATATAGAGATATGGATACATATAGAGAATATGGATACATATAGAGATGGATACATATAGGAGAATATGGATACATTATAGAGAATATGGATACATATAGAGATTACTATAGAGAATATATATAGAGAATATATATAGAGAGAATATACAAGCATACATACATACATACCCGGTGGACATACCCGATATATATACATTGATAAATACTACTAAAGAGATACATAGATCGATGAATAGATAGCTAGAGATTCATAGATACCGTGACCTAATTAAATACCTACTTAGGTAATTGAGTATATAACATTCTAACTTTTGATACATGTATTATAATTATATTGATACCTTTTTATCAAAAGCAGCACGAGTTAGAGTTCATCTACAGATTAGTTCAAAATGAAAGTCTACTCTCATTGGTTATCATGTAACTAAATTTCTTGCCACTTTAACTGATCAACTCTTTTCCATCATCCCTTCGATTAAACAAATGATTAAGAAGAAAGAAGAAAGTGAAGTAAATGAATGAATGATCTCTTCTATCTTTCCATCAAAAGCCAGCGGAAGTAGTAGGCTGAACCTAAGACCAAATATAGATTAGCTCATATAAATCATGAATATAATTGGGTTCCTACGTAATTTTGACTCTTCTCTCCCCCAATCCATATCCATTCATTCATTCATTCATCCCTTCCTCTCCTCTCCCTCTCCCTCTCTCCCTCTCCCTCTCCTCTCCCTCTGCCTCCCTCTCTCGAAACTTATTTGCTCTTCTCTCTCATCAATTCCTATTTTCAATTGTTTTTTGAATCATCTTATACTTACTTACCTACTTATTACTAAGCCATTGGATTACTAACTTAATCTTCCTACCTTTCTACTTACCTATTTACTTACTTGCCTACCTACTACTTACCTACCTTACCTACTTGTTACTTCCTAATAGTTCGATCAAGAGATGAGATGATCACCTTTCAAACAATCATCTGACTATAACAAACTCACATATTACATATCCTATATCCTATTCCATATTATATATTATATATTCCATATTATATTATATATTATTATATTTATATTATATATATTATATATATATATTATATATTATATCCTATATCCTATATCCTATATCCTATATCCTATATCTATCCTATTCCTATATCCTATATCCTATATCCTATATCCTATACCTCCCGTCATATCACATTCCATTTATTTAATAATCCATATATATTATCTTTTTGGTTTTAATTACTTCTTTTAATTCCACTTCTTATTATACTATTATTTACATTATTATTACATTACATTTACATTTACATTTACATTTACATTTACATTTACATTTACATTTACATTTACATTTACATTTACATTTACATTTACATTTACATTTACATTTACATTTACATTTACATTTACATTTACATTTACAATTTACATTTACAATCACAATCACAATCACAATCACTACTACGTCGTATAATTGCAGTATTATTATTCTTCTTCTTCTTCTTATTTGGTGGCGAATCCTGGTTCATTTCCTAAACTCCTCTCCCTCCTCCTCTATCCTATCTTTACTTTCCTTCGCTCGCTCGCTCTCCACAAGAAGAAGAATATTAGAAAAACATCCATACTCCGTAGACGAACCTTCCAACTAGGGGGTATTTTACATCACGCCTGCGTATTTTTGAGTCCTCTAGTCTTACCAAAACCCACCTTACCTTGGAAACCCATACAATCTACAACTACCACCCCGAATATTTGAAGCCTCGAACACGGACGGCATCAATATCATTTACTTTTAATAATTGTAGGGTGAATACCTTCACTTGCGCAATCTCATCTCAAAGAAAGAGTGTTTTAACCTCACATTGCTGTCAAAAAGCTTTAGCTACTCGCATTAACACACACACTCCCGAAGTTTATCGCATTTGGCTTCTACTTGAAAAAGATCCCTTCCCCCCCCCAGAGACACACTTTTGTTACACCAAGAAATTACACCTCAACTCTTTCAAAAACTACACAAGCTGGCGCGCCACGTATAATTACAGTAACATACACAAGTTGAAATACAACAATTCTTTTCAGTTTCTTCTATTCAGACCTTTCTGCCGTGCGACATTTCGCCTTCAACCGCTTCGCGTCAGAGAGCTGTGGCTGACGGACGGTTTTTCCTTCTTCTTCAGAGTGTTGGATTTCTAAAATTCATACTCCCCTTCATCTATCACTAATCGCTCGCGTTCAGAGTCTGCGGCGATGAATAACGTCACCATGTCCGGTATGCCAAATATGGGTGGTCCAGTTGGAGGTGGTATACCTATGATGAATAACGGAGTAGCTGGCGGTGCTGCTCGACATTCTACGAGTAACGATAACAAACCGATCGCAACTTAACACCTACATTTACGAATACTTCCTCAAGAGTGGAATGTTTGATTGCGCCAGAACATTATTGAATCATGAACAGATTAATGTCATCAAAGATAGCCCTGGTCGTAATGACGCGGAAGATGGAGATGATTCTAAAGATGATATCGATTCAAAGAGACCCAACGATCTTCCTCTGCCAAACCTTCCCAAGGAATGCCCAGAGAGCTGCTTTCTCTACGAATGGTTTTGTCTATTCTGGGATATGTTCAATGCTCAGCGAGGCAAAGGAGATGCACGCAATGTTCTCTCATACGTCTCCACACACAGGTATTTTGATTTTACGAGGCTCACATGAAGCAACCACTAAACTTTTCATAGCAATCGCGCCAGAAGGCAGAGCAACACCAGCACAGCTTCGCAACATCAACCCAATGCATGCTGGGGCGGCTTATGCTCGTATGGGTCCAGGTAGTATGATGGGGCAAATGATCTTGCACGAAAGGCCATGATGAATGGTAAGGCGGTGGACCGTGAGTAACCACCTTCCCACCTATACTAATGCTAATTGTCTGGTGTTATAGAAGCGCCCAACAATTGCAACAGATGCAGCAAATGCAAATTCAGAAGCAAGCTATGCAGAGAGAACCCTCCGACGGTAATCATCCACAGCGGGCTCAATCCCCAGGATCGGCCGAGAACGCACCATCCCCATCCAAGCGACCTCGACTTGACGGACCTGCCTTTAATGGTCAACAGGGTGGAATGGCAACTAGTGGAAGAGGACAATCTACTGGAATGCCAGCCCAACAGGTGGGAGAATCCGGCCCCAGCAATACTGTTCAAGCGGCTCATTTGCAACTTTCAAATGGCATCGATTCAAATCTGACAGTTCAGCAGTTCCCAGGTTTCCAAGGTCAAAATCCGGCACACAAGAATCTCCAGGCATACCAAGCTACCTTGTCACAACACCAACAAAAACAAATGCCTAACGCAGCTGCTGGAGGACCGCCAAATCAAGGATCGCCTATGATGGCACAGGGTGCTGATGCTAATGCCGTTGCTGCAAATAGTTACGGATGTGAAATAGGTCAGAATGGTGCGACCTGGCCGGGTGGTCAACAAGGTGGTCAAGGTAATCATGCGTTGCAAGACTATCAAATGCAATTGATGTTACTCGAACAGCAGAATAAGAAACGACTCATGCTGGCACGCCAAGAACAGGATGCCATTCGTCCTGATGGCAAGGAGGTACCGGCGGCCCTGGTATGGGGCCTAACGGAACCAAACTTCCACAAGGAACCTCGCCACAAAGTGGACCCGATCAGTAAACTCACCAAACCCAAGTGAGCAGATGAAGCGTGGAACTCCCCACATGAACAATCCAGGCATTCCTTCTCCCCTGCCTGAAGGTCAAAATAGAGGATCCCCAAGTACGATGACTTCACATGGGACAGGAGGACAGATGGATGCGGGAATGGCTCCACAATTCTACAAGATAGAAGGTATCAATAATACATGATGACAAACGGCATGCGCCCCCTAGCTCCCACCGACTTTTAATCCGCAAGGAATGTCACAACAACAACAACAGATGATGATGGCACGCCAACAACCGGGTTAATTGGCAAAACCGGTCCAAACGGTGGTGCTCCGTGGTTGCCAACCCTTCTCAAGGCCCCCACAAGCTATGGGTACACCTCAACAACGAAACATGCCGCCACCCGCAGCTCCTGCAACGCGAACGCCAATGGACGAACTCAACCACCATCCCCGCAAGGTAGCACGGCTGCACTCCCACACCTCAACAATCAAACAAGGCAAATCCTAAGAAGAGAGAATGAGACGAAGGAAACAAAGACAAAGGTAAATTTCTTAGCGTTTAATGGATATTTTTGTAGAAATGTTGACATTGATAACAGCGGGCTACAAGAAAGGATCCGCCGCAAACCTCGCCGCTGGTGCTACACCCTCCGCCGACCCAAGTCAAGATGCCGCGACCCCTGCTCCCGCGACTCCGATTACCCCGGTACACACGAAAACTTTCAACAACGGATCGAATCCGAATGGGGCCGTACAGCCAGTTAATGGTCAAACCCATGGCGTCTGCCCAAATGCTGGAGTTTCTTTCATCACAAGCTGATCCCATGAGTTTCCCAAATGAATGATCCACAGGTGAGTTTATTGCATTTTTGTACCATTGGTTTTGTGTGCTAATGTTTGATAGTTTGACATGCTCGAATTCCAGAATCCAATGGGTGGAAACACGGATGTTCTCACAGATTTCGACTTTGATACATTCCTGAATGATACCAATGCCGCTACCGATGACTTCAGCTTTGACCCTTCAAGCTTCTTGGGAGATAATGAGATATCCGAGACTGTTTGAAGTGATTCAGATGCATAGGGTCAATTTTCCGGCGTTTTCGAGCATACTTTGGCGTTTATTGGATCATACCACTTCGAACTTTCCCGGCGTATTGATTATCAATGTGAAAAATAATCTGAAATTCAGAAAGGGTTAGAATTGGGGTGGTGGCTGTTGCAAGTGTCACAAAAAACACCTTTTTACATGAAACATAAACACAGTTATGTAATGTTGAATAGGAATCAACGAAAGGAACTCGTCTCCTTTTGTGTTATTTATGCTATTATACTTTTGAGCAGTCAAAGGACGTACTTAATTATTCGCCTCACATTATGTCTCGCAATGCACTCGGCATTTCTTTACTGGGCAAAGTTGTGAGGTGGGGACTGGCGTTATTTGTTGAATGATTATTTTATCTTGTTATTATTGCCGCATTTCCTTTTTTTGAATTGCGAGGGCTATTGGGGATCTCTTGGGGAAAGGAGAAATCCTGTGTATTTATCATTGATGGGTCTACTTTCTCTCTTTTTTGCATGGCTGGGTTTACTACTGGGAGACTTGAGAAGACTTTATTTTATTTTTATTTTTCCAATGCAATTTGGAGCAACAGCGTAACATTTTCCACGTTTTAAAGGTTCAGATTCAGATCTTGGGGTGGTAACATGGTATTTGATGAATCTTTCCATTTAAACT
The DNA here is from genome assembly GCA_003260565.1 of Monilinia fructigena. Classification (NCBI taxonomy): domain Eukaryota; kingdom Fungi; phylum Ascomycota; class Leotiomycetes; order Helotiales; family Sclerotiniaceae; genus Monilinia; species Monilinia fructigena. The sequence continues at coordinate 725,611 of QKRW01000016.1, read as the reverse complement.
CCGAATCCATATCTAAGTTGGAATGTTTATTAATGACGAAGTGATCTTGTGTAAATGCATAATGGGTGTATCGATTTGCTATTTAGGGGGGCTCGCTCGGGTAATGCAAAAGGCGTGGATGCATGGGTTACGCTTAGATCAGTGAAGTGATATGCATGCATTGATTGCATTGCAGATTTTTTTTCTTCCCACTCTTGTTACAGGACGGTTATACAGGTACTTTACTTACCTACCGTAGCTCCGCAAGCGCTTATCCGGACTTCAAATCATCCACTCATGCATATTCATCTTTGTAATTCTTGGCTGGAGCTGATGCTGTGTGCTGATTTTTTTGATTTTTTTGCTTACTTGTTTACTTACTGTAAAGTGTAGATAGATAGGGATCTCCCCCTGCCCTCTGCCCCCGCCCTATCTCTTTTGGTTGATGGATGGGAAACAACTGTTGTTGAGAGATGTTTTTGGGGTTTGGATTGGGGAGTGCTAAGTTTTGTGTGTGGGGGGGGGGGGTGAAAGGGAGGAGGGAGGAGGGTTCTTGGTGCATTTTTTTATCATGAGATGGGGTTTCTTTTGAAGGTTGGTGAGGGGGGTTATAGAGTGGTTTCAAGGAGCGTGAGAGTGAGGAGTGGGAAGGAGTATGATAGGATGGGATGGGGGAGATGGTAACCATAAGGTGTTGGGGGGCTTGAGTATGATTTGATGTTTCGTGAGAGCGTTTCAATTTTTGACTTTGAAAGTATTGAAAGGGGTGGATGGATATCTTGGGAGAGGATCTAAGGAAAGCTCTACGGGATTTCTTGAGGGGGGAAGAAGGAGGAATCGAAATACCAGAAGTTTTGCGCGCGGGAATGAGGTTGTGGAAAGATATGCGAGATGCGATGAAAGGGAGATTGTGGGGTTCGACCGTGCGAGAATTCGGAAGGAAGGCTGCTCTCCTTCAATCGAGGAAGGGAAAGAAGCCGAAGAGAGCAATTCTTCACAGGTACGTTTCTCCTGGATACTCTTTCCCGGTTGCCTTGTGTGCTCTTGTATATCATTATGCATTGGCTAGAGTTCTATCTCGGAACTGCATCTTCGGGTGCGAGTAAAGGGACTTGAAGTATACTTATGAGCTATTGAGAAAGAGGCAATAGGGTAGGGTTGGCAATGGTAGTTAGTGTGCGTGTGCAAAATCGAGCTTTTATGAGGGCTTTCTTTTCTTGCAAGCGAGATTGGCATATTGGCTTTTATGGCGCGTGTGCGGATTCTGAGAAGAAGGTCGGTTGGCGTTGCCAGATGCTTTGTGGTTAGAAGGTCAAGCGCCAAGTAGAAGACCAAGGCATATGATGCGGACAAGGAGGGAGGGTAATATCGTGGGATGGAGTAGTGCGGTGTATATCTGCGGACCGTGGAAAGATTGATGAAACCTGAAGGTTGTGGGATAATGGTAATTGCGAAGTATGGCATGTTTGAGGATTTTGATACTGGCTAAACTGGGAGCCGTATTTCTGCTGAAGTTTGGGTTGGGTAGGAAGCTGATGCCAAAGTAAAAGGGGAAGATAGTGAAAAAAAGGGCTGGAAGAGGTGGTAGGAGAAGAAGAAATTCTATTGAAGGTGTTGGTGGAAGCGTGGCAGGATATTGATAGTAGTTGTGGAGTGGGTAATTATGCGGATTGTAGAGCGTAAAAGTTGTGAAGGGGAGGTGAAGGACATGGTAAGTCAAGTTGTCCATCCATGTAGTAGGACATGTTGTTATTGAAGTTTTGATGAACTTAGTTTTGTTCTCGCCTGGAATCTCAATCTGCAGATTGCAATCCAAGATGGAGCATTCAATGTTTGAAAACATATGATCATTCGAGATGACTTACTATCTATCTTATTCCATCTAGCTATCAACAGATCATTAACTGGTTTAGGTGGTAGCACAGAAATTTCAATTTCAAAGGTGTATGCGGGTTGAGGGATAAGTCGGGTGATCAAGGTGAGGTGTGTGCGGCATATCAAATTATAAGTGATCTGTTCATGCAATGGCGAAAAGCCACAAAACTTCTTGTGAGTTATTGAGCGTGAGAGTTAGAAATGAGCTAGAAGAGTTACACGAGTCGACCATATAGAGATTTGCATACTTATGGTATTTATGAAGGATAACAGGACGCACGTTGGCTTCGTTAACGCCGAGGTAGCCAATGCCATTCGCAATCATGAGACCCTATACTTAGAATCTTCTGACATCATTTCTCTATTGACCGGCCCTTAAGGGGCATTTTGCTAGACTCACCAAGGTGACAAAGAATCTTTTTAGCCAGAAGGAAGCTATCGGTGATGTGGAAAGAGAAGCTCGGGAGACTTTTCGAGCCCTCAAGTCACAAGGAATTTCCGAGGGCTTCGAGTTTCGCGAACTGAATCAAGAAGTCCGCATCCACAACGAAAAAAAGAAAAGGTTCATGGGTATCTTCGGTGGAATCGCTTTAATTGCCCCAATGTTACTTATTTTTCTCCACCGTGATCTTAATACAAGTATCACAACAGCATCGGTAGCGACGATACTCTTTACGTTGCTGCTTGCGATAGGGGAGAGGGACTAGCCGGTAAATATGTTCTAGCGGCGACGGCGGCGTACGCAGCAGTTTTGGTGGTATTTGTTGGTACTTCCACAAATCCAACTCTGTAATTTTATGGAATTTCAAATTGTCGGATGTATATGCATATATCCAAATTGGAGGTACAGATTGAGGATAGCATCAATCTTATAGGTGTGCAAGTACATGCATCTCCAAGTTCCAACCTTCTCGCATTGGGGCAATATTAATAGCAGTAGTTCCTTCAAACTAACCTCTATGTGACAAATCTGATGAAAAGATACGGTGTTCATGTTTTTCGTAGCTGAGAGAGTCAGGGTCGTATGCATACTAAATTACTGTGCGAATGGAATTCCCCACTGCAATCTGATTGCGTGGGAAATTTGAAGGATAAATTATTAATAAATTGTGTATACATTGGATATATGATAACGAGATCAATTCCGGATTATTTGTATGATGATACTAAGCAGAGGCATACCAAAATGAATATAGACGAAGCTCAGATAGTCTTTTCGTTGTCTGAGTTTGACTAGAAACGAAGGGGCACTCTCGTACCATGATTTGTGGAATTACTTCTCTTCGGATATGGTCTCTACTAGATTGTTCAAGGTCAGGAATATGAAAGAAAACATCCATTATACCATCTTAGCTTGAGACCTTCCTCCCGAGGTACTGTAATGATGCTACCAAGCTTCAGATAAGTATTGAAGAATGTCGACACAGAGATGAAGATCTGAGCCCGATCTTCTCAAGTCCCTCTTAGTCTCAAAACCCCTTTATTGCTCGTTCACAACTGTCGGTATAAAGTTGGTGTGTTGGAAGTGTAAGTACCTATTCCTATAACTTTATTGTAATTATTCATTTTTCCTCTATTAAGCTATCTACACAGTAGACATTTATACAAGAACTTAGCCACACGCTAATAGTGGCTTATACGGCATCTGAAGAGTGCAGAATATGCTTGATTATACGATCGTACTGACAAAAACAAGTTTCTAAATACTTCAGAAGAAAGCCATGTAATTATGGGCTTAGCATGGCCAACGAAATTGCTTGATCTCGGCCAAGAAAGTCAGAGTTATACGACGTTTGTGGCAGTGCAATCAAGATATCGAACAAGTAGTCGAGAAAGTTGATCGGGAAAACGAAGTTATGAAAGTACTGAAAGTCATTCGAGACACTGAGAATATAAAAACATATAGAATCTAGATGTTGAGTTGGAGACATATCTGTTGAATCAGTAGACATCAATAGCTTGAGAACTGTCTAAAGATTTAAAATAAGCTCCATACCAGCTTCAACATTGAGGGATTGCAACCTCAAAAGAAGAAATGAGAACTACTGGATTTCCCAGCCTATCTGGAGCTCTTTATACCTTCGATAATAAATACAGATTCGTTGCGTGAGCTGGTTAAGCGAATCCCCCGAACTCACCTCCAAACATATCGCTTACATCTGCCTCATCTTCGTTTTCATCTAACGAGTTATCTGCATTGACCGAAATTCCTAAAAGTTCATGCTTTTTGTGACGACTATGTCACAAAGTTCGAGACGTCCCCGGCAGCTATGACGCTGCATGGCAAGAGTTATGAACTAAACATAAAGAAAATGAAAGAAACAAACAAAAAAAAACAAAAAAAAACAAAAAGAAAAAAATTGTTTTATAATATTTTATATAAGTTTTGGATATCAATAAAATCCCTTGAAAGTATTTAGTTTGAACCATTTCAATGCCTTGTACATAGGTACTTAATTACCGAGTACTACTTTTATGTTTTTCCCATTATCGGCTTTGCTAAAGTATATAACTTCAGTTTGGAATATTGTAGCTTTTGTTACAGTAAGACAGAATATTAGTTTGCTTCAAAACTTAGATTTCAAAGATGCCGCCGAAAGCCTCCCTAAAATACATAGTTTTGATTTCATACTTTGCATCGACGAACTACGTCACACTTTCAGCGCCATCACCTGAGGTATTTGATTGATTGATTTTATTAACGTCCGTTTTCAGTCCACGACTATATAGGACGGCTAGGCCCTTGGGCCTAGCAGGTAACTTTTTAATTTACAAAATTGGAGATGGTCTATTTGGGGAAGTGAAAACAAATGTTGGATTCTTTTTCATGTAACAAGCAAAGGTTAATCCCTTCAATGCAGGACGCTCCCTCAAATGGCGGAAGGAGGCTGCCCAACAGAGCTAGAGTTGTGAGAGACCGCCGGGAGGAGGCGGCCTCAGTGCTTCAACCTAGCGACGACGTACTATACGTACCTAAGTGGTGAGCTCTTGGGTCTTCGACCCACTAGTGTATCACCCGTCTCTAGTACCCCTCGGGAGGTCAAGAGTCTAGCTAGCTCATATAGACGTAAAACAATAATAATAATAAATAAATAAAACAAATGTTGGGGACCAGTGCCCGCTTATTATTATACGCGTAGCATATAATAAGAAAACCTGAGGTATTTAGAAAGGCTGCATATAAGTAGAAAACTTATTCGTAGCCTTGTAGATGTATACCTAATCTAATTTGAGCACCAGCGTGTGCATGATGGTAAACATCAATAAACCTAAGGTTATTTCTATAGCAATAATCATATGCAGGGTCAACATGAAAAGTGCAAAGTATAGTTCTAATATAAGGTTACTGACCAATATCTCAGGACATGTTAAATATTGATTATTTTGATACTTTGACAGACACATACACTTACTTGACTTGCAATTGAAGATCTGCTTGACAACATCTTTCAAGACCCATCAAAGGATCACCGTTTACGCGACATTATTAAGGAGTGAGTAATCTATATATACGTCGGATAGATAGATAACAGATGACCAGAACCGAGGTAAACTTTAGCTTTCGCTGTAGCTTTCTTGGCCACACGCATGCAGCTTCAAGCACAGTTGCGTTTCAAAGTGGAAAAACCTAGAATTAGGTATCTACGGACATAGGATTAACGAAGATCTAATTATTGAAAGAACCCAATCTCCGCTAAACCTAAAGGCACACAAAAAAAACAAAACAACCCTTCAATTGAAACTTGTAAATTCCGATATAGAATATTTGTTCGGGGAATGCAGAGGATTGCAAGTACCGTTGAAACCACTAGAGCCATAGCTTTACAGCCGCAAAATCTCTTTGGTCCATTCATACGAGCAGGTAACCCGGAGTCGCTATTTAAATGGACTAGGTCGACATTTTCCAACCCCCTGACTATCTTTCGTGTCACATAAGAGTATGAGAAAAGCGTTGTTGTATTATCATGAAGGAATCACTTGACAAGTGAAAGGGCAAAGGTCAAAACGGTTTCTGAAAGCTTTTGCATTGTGCAAGCAAAGGGGAGGATGTCTCTCTTGTTGATTAGTTGATTAGTTGATTAGTTGATTAGGTGATTAGGTGATTAGGTGATTAGGTGATTAGGTGTGCAACTAATCAAACCAAATGTGTCCATGAGGATAAGTGAAATGATACGATTTTTATTGCATGGCCAATGAAAGAGACTCTCATGGTGCCACGAGTCTTACTACAAGCTGGCATTGTGCTGGGCATCATTTTTCCTGTGGCTGATGTTCTTTGATAGTGTGTGTATCGAAAGAAGTATACTTTTTTTGGTAGTTTTGGCAGTGTCCGAAACTCCGATAGGCATCAAAATAGACCCGGCTACAGCTTCCAAGATATATAAAGTTAATAATACTGCAGAGAAATTCATGCCCGTCAACAAATTAGCTTCCTGGGGCATATATTCCGATAGAACAAGTATCTCACCCTGCCACGCCTGCCGTTTGTCTTCCCCTTGTCATGGCAATCTCTGAATTTCATGATAGAAGCAATATGAAATTTGATTTATGGAGCAACCTTGGGGTTCAAAAATTGATACCAGGGGCACATAACAGGGAGTAATTGGTTCTCCGAACTTCCTTCTACTGCAGACCTTAGATATCTTTCTTCATCTTTCTTCATTCAGTAGTTGTCCCGTACTTGGCTCCCGATTCTCGCTTGCACTTTACTCGTATACTTGTCATTTTCTTCTACTCTGTACGGACTAGGCATTAGATCAGTAGACTAGACTGTATTAGTTTTGACAAATGCACAAACTTTGAACTCCTTATTAGCCTAACCTAGGTGCTGACAGTACGATACTACATTGTAATACATTTTATACTTTTGATTGGGTTCACAATTCCCGCCTGCTATTCTCCTCCCTCCTAGGTCTATCTACCTAGTATGTAGCTAGATGTGTGGCTAGATGTGGACCTAGATGTGGACCTAGATGTGTACCTAGATACAAAGTATTCATCCCGAATCCGAATCTCTTCAATGATTTGAATGAAAGATTAATAAGGTCACTAGATTGAAAGCCTCTATTCTTTTACCTATACAATACACACGTGCTTCCTCCTCCTCCTCCTCCTCCTCCTCACCCTCCTCCTCACCCTCTCCTCCTCCTGCAACATAACTCGGAGATAAAAGCCATTCCTTGACTTTCATTTGTGGGGTTCGGGGTTGCGCATCAAAAGTTAAATAATCCCAGTCTAAAAGTCTCGAAAGGCAGTTGGGCCGCTCTAGAATGTCAGATTTACTTTCTACTCTTTTTTGTGGTAATAATAACCTTAATCAATCCACATTTCTCACAACTTCTCTTTTCTTCCTCGATAGCTCTTTTTTCCCACCTGCTCACTCACTTCACACTTCCATCCAAAACAACTACGACTTCTCTTGATCTCCATCGAGCCATAAAACCATTCTCTTGAATACGATACAGCTGTTCTGAATATGCGACGGATACATTAACGAATATCTCAATAAATCGTGAGCACCAACGCGGGTGGAGAGTTTTTGAGATCCGACCCGGTGTAAGAGGATCAGCTACGAGGCTCTCGCGGCAAGGTTCGGAAAACAATTCGACGACTTCGTTAGTAGATACGATAAAATATAATACGGTATCCTTAATGAATCGAAAACACTTTATACAAATCAAATCAATACTGTACAAGACGAAGATCATATCGTGGAGGAAATTGTTTGGGATTGTTCCGAATATTCCAGCTACAAGGTTGGATTCGGTTCAAATCGATACCTGGACAACTTCCTCAATCTGATCGGTGAATAATCACACAACGGCTTGGAGATGAGGATCGGTATCAGGTTACAATTTGGCTTCGTAGTCCTGGTAGCCTCTCTCTTGCCGTTGATTGTACTTGCTCTCGCTACTTGGTACAATAATTATGATTTCACAGTCAACGTCAAGAAAAATGCGCTTAGTCTTACCGCGTCACTCAAAGCTGCTTCAATAGCTTCCGATTTGCTCTTAATCCAGGCCACATGTTCGACAATTGTTACAAGGATCCTAATCCAGCAGGCCATTCGCGATTTCTATCAAGGGAAGCCTAATTGGGAAGACGCAAGAGATGATGTACAGAGTGCTTTAGCTTCTGGTGGCCTATCTGCATTGCTTCAAGTCATTATATTCTCAAGGAATGAAACGGGCTCAGCCAATGGGATATTGAATGTCACAGCTAATGCATCTGGTAAGGGTATCCTCCTCTATATACTAAGCTTATACTGATCGCCTGGAGGCGCTGCAGGTATACAACTGCCCTATAATAACTCAAATAATCAGCCTGCTTTTCTAGGTGATGCTGATCAGGGATACCCACCGGCTCTGTATCCAAAATATATCGTATGTTCAGACCACAGATCCCGACTTAACTGTTCCAGGGACGAACTTCACACGGGTATCTGCATTTGCTGATTATCCACTCAACAAGAGTGCTGCCCTCCTACTTGGACCCCTTCAAATCAACAGTTCTTATGCTTTGGTATCACTGACATTACCAATTATCGAGAATACAAACCCCGATTATATCTTAGGTTATATGACTGTGGTAGCAGCTGCAACTTCGTTGGTTGATATTGTTTACTCTCGGGAAGGGCTAGATGACACAGGGATAGTATTGGTAGTTGGAACCAATCGACGCGAAAACCAGTTTTCATATAAAATGAGACCAGCTACAGCAAATTACAAGCCTGACCTTCACAATTTGACAAAGGCAACTGTCAAATACGTGTTCCCGCCATATCCAATTCCTGGACAAACTGATAGGCACTCAGTCTATAAATTCGAACCTGACTAAATACGGAACTTCGAACTTTACCGAAGGTCAATATCCAAGCATTCTACACGGATTTGGAGAACAGAACCCTAAGATAAACAATGCTAGCAGTTATATCACAACTACTAATGAACAGGGAGAAAGGGTTGCGGTAGGTTGGGCGAGGCCACAGAGTGAGCTGGTTGATTGGCTGGTTGATTGGCGTAATAGTGGAACAAGCTCATTCTGAAGCTTGGGCTCCCGTCATCAAGCTTAAGAACATTTTACTTGCATGTGTCTTTGGTACTTTTGGATTAATCCTTCTTGTGGTAAGTTGCCGATTTATGGGTTTCAACGTCCTCTTCATATCATTCATTATCATGTGTTTACTTTGACGCCTTGAAAGTACGCCAGCAAGAGTTGTGCCAGGACCATATCCCCTGTCGCTAATTTCCAAATTTGGATACAACAACCAAACAGACTTTCTGGCTCAATTGCTAACAATAACAAGGTTATACCTATGGCCCATTTCAGCGTTAGCCCAATCAGAAGGCTAAGAGATGCCACAAAACAATCCATTCAGCCACCGGGCTATACCCCACGTGGAAGTATAGACGATGAGCCATATGGTTACGAAGAAGTCTGCGAGGGCAACTCAAATGCATCGAAGAAACCAGGATTTTTGGTTCGACTGAGAAGATTGACTCATTCAGGGCGGCATTTATCGAGAGCAGAAAAATCAGAGGTCGATAGACGAAGAGATTTTAAAATTCCTGGAAAGGTGCCAGATCGAAAACATTGGATACACGATGAACTTACCGATTTAACCTCGAAGTTCAACGAAATGAGTGATGAATTGTTGCTACAATATACGAGTCTTGAAACCAAGGTTGCCGAACGTAACGGAACAACTCGAGCATTCAAAAAAGGCTGCTGAGGCTGCAAATGAAAGCAAAACGTTGTTCATTGCTAACATATCGCATGAACTTATCACTCCTGTGAATGGAATCATGGGTATGTGTGCCGTATGCATGAGCGAAGATGATTTGCCAAGCATTAAACGTTCATTAAAGACGGTTTACAAATCTGGCGATCTGTTGCTGAATCTACTCAATGATCTTTTGACTTTCAGCAAGAACCAGATCGGGCAGCAATTGCACTTGGAAGAGAAAGAGTTTCGTTTGTCTGATGTCAGAGACCAGATCAAGAACATATTTCGAAAGCAGGTGAGCGAAGGCGGTATTAACTTTGGAGTTCACTTCTTGGGTACCGAAAGCACGGATGGAGCCGCTATCGAAAACCCTATTGGGAAGCCTTTGCCAGCCCTGGGTCCTAATGGTATTGGTAGATTGAAGGATATGTGTTTATGGGGAGATCAGCACAGAATCCTTCAGATCATAATTAATCTAGTCAGCAATAGTCTCAAGTTCACACCTGCAGGGGGGAAGGTGGAAGTTAGGATTAGATGTATAGGTGAATTGGAATCATCATCGGATGGTACCAATAGCCGAAATTCTATGGGATCAAAGCAGAGCTCACAAAGGAGGAACGGTAGAACTCGTAATGGTTCTGGCTCGAATGCTTCAGGGCATAATCAACACATTTATCTGGACAAGTTTCAAGGATAGGATCTGGTGCCAAGCAACCCGGTACTGCACTAGTGATCAATCCCATGGATCCAAGAGCTCGTATCCAACTAAACGAAAGATCGGCAACTCCTCCCCCAAACAATGCTAGAACTTTGTGGTTTTTCGATAGAAGTTGAGGACACTGGGCCTGGTATTCCCGAGCATCTACATGAGCGAGTTTTCGAGCCTTTTGTACAGGCTGACTTGGGATTAAATAAGAAATATGGAGGAACAGGGTTGGGATTGAGTATTTGTTCTCAACTAGCAGGCCTTATGGGAGGGTCTATCTCTCTCGTCAGTACACTCGGAGAAGGTTCCACATTCAGTGTTCAACTACCACTGAAATTTGTCAAAGAACGAGCACCAAGTACTTCTAGTTCCGATGTTGTCGGCTCTCGACCAACTAGCATAGTCTCGCAATCAGACCTCGATCGCCATACTCCTCAGGGTTCCATTGATGCGACAGCTGTTGTGGGCTCTCCTGGAAAAGGTAATGGTGGTTATCCCATAGATACTCAACCTCGATTGGTGGGACTTAGACAGCCCTTCTTTACATCATCTCCTACAACCCCACCCAAGGATGACAGCGCGAAAACTCAACTCGCTGCAATAGATCGTGCTGCCAAAGAGAAAGTAGGGGACAAGAAAGTCCGCGTCCTGGTTGCTGAAGATAACCTTGTGAACCAAGAGGTAGTTCTTCGTATGCTTAAACTCGAGGATGTGTATGATGTGGTAATTGCAAAGGATGGCCAGGAAGCATATGACATGGTAAAAGCAAAGTATGGAAGAGGGCAAGTTCTTTAACTTGATTTTCATGGACATTCAAATGCCAAATGTTGATGGACTACAAAGTACGAGACTTATTAGGGAAATGGGTTATTCTGCCCCAATTGTAGCATTGACTGCTTTCGCCGAAGAGAGTAACGTCAAAGAATGCTATGAGTCAGGAATGGATCATTTCCTAAGGTTTGTTTTCTAATACTCACTTCTGCTTGCGGGAAACTAACCCTCTACAGTAAACCAATTCGAAGACCAGCTCTCAAGCAAGTTCTCAAGAAATTTGCCACTATTCCTGAAAGAGACGGAAGACTCATCCCTCACCCGCAAAAGCACTCCCGAAAAAAGGGCAAGCCTCGAAACAAAATCACATACAACCTACATCGATATCTGCATCTACAAAATACTCCTTCCTCAGATTCCAATCCTAACCTCTCCAAATTCAGCGGAACTCCTTCACCCCCCTCACCACTAACCACCACATAATTGCATCGCGCAATAGCACACAACGCGTTTCATTCTACATCCTATTCATCTTTGTATTTTCTTTACGATACCCAGCTTAATTTACACGAAAAAAGCATTTTAATATTTATTGCGTGCGATTCGAATATCACGAATTTTCTTTTTTCTGCCTGTTTTTGTTTCACGGGAGAATTGTCGGTTGTAGGCACACGGTACCGATTAAAACATGTTGCATAATGGCGTTTTGGAGGAATAATGAAATGCCAGCCGACGAGGCAATTTGACATAAAAGTTCACTAGCGCGGTTCTTGATTTGTTGTTTGAGCTTTTAATTTTGTTGAAACTGTGTTTCGAAAACAGATGAAAACACCTCATTTCAAATGTATGGATTTCAAATAGCGGCATGGTAGAACAATGAAAGATGAAGGATGATTGGAGATAGTGGATGGAGGGATGTATGAATCATAGGAGTAAAGAGAGAGCTTACTCTGATCTGTATGGGATTGGATATATGGAGTTTTATAGATATGACAGGGGAAGTTGATGATATAGGCATGGGGGAAAAAGGGAGTTGAGAGCAGTGGATAATGTGATAGGCTAGGAGGAGAAATTAAGATGCTTGGATGTAATCACATTGATTTCTCACTCGTATTTTTGACTTTGTGCGTTTGACGAATGAATATATGGTCGAGTGAGTGTATAAGGGTAAAATTTTGGTAGGACAAGCTAATCAAGTAACGCAGATAGTAACGCGTATATAAAACTTATTATGCGGGGTAATTTTGCGAAAGTAAAATAAGAGGAAAGGAAGTTCCGTTGACGAATTCTTTATTAGAACACTTGCACCGCGATATACACTGGATAGTGAATACTTAAAGTATGGATAGTATTATACTGAATATTTAGTAAATCGCATGCTTCATTTTTTATCTCCCTCTTTTTGTTTATAGACACTTATATAGAATATGGGGATAGAATAGAAGTTGTTAGTCTACCTAGATGATTGGATTATGCTCAATATCTCAATGATACGAAATACATATCAAAAGTCTGGATATTTGTTAGATCCGATAATACTATACCATGCTATATCGAAATCCGAAATCTCATATACTAACTATTAACATGCTAATCAACCAGTTCAAATCAAGCGCGTACAAGACATGTTTTTCGCGTTTATTCTAATAAGCACGCGTTGAAGGTGTTTTCGTTATGCGATGCGGTTTTCCATCTCGTGTATGTATGGTTGGTTGTGCTTCTATCCCAGCCCCTTCATCCCCGTCTCGTTTACCTGCTCACCCTTAACTTTCGTCTTTTCCCGCCAAATTATCCAAAGTGACGACGCCATTCTCTAACGCCACAACTCCCCCAGCAACCCCCATACAGTAGCCTGCATTGAGTGCATAGATACTAGTAGCAGCAAGTGGGAGTTTCAATTGGGTTCTTGCAATTGTTTCCACGACTCACCATCCATCATTCCTGAAACATTTTCCTTTGTCGATTCATTCAATTCTTTCCCCTGCGCTAGAACTGCAAATTCCACATCTACTTCTTGTTCTATCCTATGGATATCAACCTCCCGCCAAGATCCCTCCAGATCAAATCATTCCTCGATACAAGCAACCACAGGCCCAATCTGACCGGTAACTTCATGCAAGACGAGCCGTGTGAATGCGTTCTGCATTAGCAAATCAGTAAGTCAGTAAATAGGTGGTACAAATCCTGCAGAAACCACACACACGCACGGAAATAGCCCAGACCACTCATCACGGCTATCGCGTGCGTTCTCGCATGGCCTAGCGTATCTATTTCGTGGGGATTTCGCGTTTAGCTTATGGGGTCTGGGGTTTCTGCCCTCTGTTGGCTTAGCATAAACTTGTACCGGTACCCTTGTGTGCTTTTTAGTGCGTGGTTTTTTGCTTCGTGGCTGCAGTGGTGGGTGCGTCGAAATGGGAGTGTGAGTCAGAGGTTAATGGTTCTGGGTGCTGGTTCTGTGAGGTGTGCGGGATTTGGGGGAAGGAGAAAAATGGGAGTGAGTAGTGCTGCTTTGGTAGGGGCATTATATTATAGATGGGTGGGAAGGGACTGAGGTTGTTTCGTAAATGTTTTTGTTTCGTTTGAGTTGAGGTTTGAATTTGATACGAGGTGGTACAGACTCGAATTGTCGATTTTGTTCAAATTTGTTGGTGACGACAAGGATTGTTGTCGTTGTGATCATAATTGAGAGACGTCATTAAGTAGAGTATTAGGAGTTGAATGTCATTACTCGTTCATTCAATTGTCTATATTCGGCTGAATCCCTCAATCTCAATTTGACTCTAAAATCTCAGATTTCCTGCCTATCCCACGGCCCAACGGATCATTGGCAACAATATCATATCATCAAGTAGGAATAGACCATTTAACCTCTCCAATTCCCTTCCCCAACGATATGCACAAGTTATGGCCACCACCAGGCCAACAATCAACCGCCTCTGCAATCCCAAGTCATTCTTACCAGTATCCTCACCCACCTAGATATCTCCTCCCAATGTTCACTCCGTCTCGTATCCAGCGATATATGCACTCTCACAACCAGTGAAATCTTCCTCCGAACCCGAATAGCCTTCACCCTCACCTCTCTCACGCGACCATCTCGTCTAGAAGCTCTCTCTCGAATTGGAAAATTATATCCAACACCTCATTTTCTACATGCCACATTCCAACGCTACATTTCTGCCTCCACTCTTGAACCCTATTACTGGACAGGAGATTAAACTTTTTGTATACGCCTCATACAAGCATGGCTTCTCACAATGAGAAACCCAGTAATCGACGTCCTAAATATGGATGTCCTGAGCTAGGCGAGATATTGATACAACAATATCCCCCTCTCTTCCACGCCGCGACAAATATCCCCGCGTTTATTAAAGCGCTATCCCATTTACCAAATTTGCGCCATCTGACGATCTCATGTCCTAATCAGGATCCGGCGCAGAGGTATAGGAGAGATATTGTCGATTATGCACTTATCAGCCTGCGGATAGCCATTGAGCGGGCAACGGTATTGAAGTTAGAAAAGCTTTCTATTCATATCCACCCATCTGGACTTCAATATCTACGTCATATGCCCGGATTCGGATGTACACCATCTGCGGGACGACGATGGAGACAAGTGCGAAAACTTAGTATTACGATGGATTCGTGGGATTTTCAGAGTTTGTTGCCTGGACGCGATCATTTGAAGATTTTAGATGATTATATTAGGAACTTTGCACCAAGTTTGGAGAAAGTGAGTTTTGGGTGGCATGGACGGAAAGGTCCTTGTCCATTCTCTCTATTTAATGATCCGCTATTTGCGCCTCCAAGAGAGACGGTGAAATTGTTTGGAGAAGTGACATCTCCAATGTCACCATTACCGGCTGCTCCTCCAAGATCCCCGATGGTATTCCCCAAATTACGATATATGCAATTGAGGAATGTCACGATGTTGGAGCAGCAGGTTGCGGATTTTGTATATGAACATCGAAATACGGTTAAAGAATTCGATTTTGAGAATACGTTATTGGTTAATGGTGGAACTTGGGAACGGGCATTAGCGCCTTTGATGTCGAGGAACAGTCGAGGGAGTGAAGAGTGGCTGTCTCAACCGAGTGGATCTGATGTTGGCAGTTTGCAATATCAAAGTGGAAATGAATTGTATGATATTGAGGAGTCACCAGAAGCTATTAGTACTTCATATGGGGTAACGTTGCCTAGTATGAAGGAGTTGTCAATTCCTGGGACGAAGCTTAAGAAAAAGAGGTCGCATCATTGCAGACGGAGACGCAAGCATAAGCAGAAAGAGAAAGAGAAAGAGAAAGAGAAGAATGTCATTGATGATGATTCTGGTAAAGATTCAAAACTGAAGATTTCAGCTCCAATACCGATAGCTGCGTCATTGGTCGAATTATTACAGCCAATGACATTTGATCCCAATATACAAGGCGTGCAACGCGACTTTGAAAAGGAGTATGCTCAACAGGAATTGATTGATGATCCTGATAAGAGGATAATAACCCTGAAAAAGGCAAGAGAAGCTGTGTTGAAGCAACTTGGCAAAGAGTTCTGTAAGACGCAAGATAAAAAAGAAAGGGTATTGACTGCCTGGTCCAAGCCTTTGCAATTGGGAGCTTCATGTTCGTCACCAAAGCATTCCAGAGGATTCTTTGGTCATGAGAGTAGTACCGCATTGGTACCTCTGATGTTTAGCCGGTATTAGTCAAAGGGCTGAGTTTGGTATTTTGTGATTACCTTGACGATGTATTTATGAATGATGAATTATGATTATGACACCCAGAACACATTTCCTATTACGATTGCTGCTGTCGATAATGTCTTGTTTATGAACGGCGGTAAAGATGTACCTGATATCGCATATTTTCCAGCTGAATTGGAAATCTGAGATTTTCACTCAGCCTGAACCATTGAGAGTCCTCGGAATGGACTTTTACCCAATCAGGAACGCTCTCTTTTCCTCTTGACTTTTGTGTCTCAATCAAAGTATGATCAAGTAGAAACTTCATCGGGTATTTTTTCTCTTCGGTTCCAAACTTGGTCTCTGAATATGACCCTGGGCTGTCCACAACTAGGAGTAACGACCCAGATGCAAGAAGCGATGTAATTTCTAGTAAGAAAGCTGTCGTCTTACTAATCGATGCTGTATATAATTCATTCAAAGTAAAGAATAAAGTGACCAGAACTGGCTTCTTCCCGAAGAGATCACCAAGGTCAGTTTTACTCATTGCTAACACATCATGCTTGAGGAATTTGGCAGTGAAATCCTCAGGTTTGATAAGAGCTGAATTTGCTTCCTTGGCGGCTGCACTCGCATACTTAGATATTGGCGGAGGTGTTGTAAGGCCACTTTGAAGTTTGCTAACAACATTTGCCCAGGATGCTGTATCAACGAGTAATAACTCAATTTCCTGTTTGCTATCGGATAATGTGAGAGAAGCCATTGCTTCACCAGCAGTTTCTGGAGTCGTTTCAGTGACTGGAGGTGTGTTTTGATGCTTCAAAAACCCTCCAAATGCGACAATCTCGGCAGCACCTCCACCAATTGATACAACTCGTGTTTTTGGCCTAGAAGAAGTCGTGGATGGAGAGTCTGTCGCCGACTTGGAGTCAATTTCCAACTGAACGTTTCCATCACGAGGGAGCATTTCTCCAAAATGTTCTTGAAGATCCAAAAGAATAGAAGCATAACACAATGACCTGCTAGGTGACCATCTTGCAGAATAAACTTCGAGATATTCCTCCTTTCCAAATGCACGACTAAAGTCTCTATCGTATAGAGCACCCTTAACATCCTGCAACAGCTGACGAAAGTCATCGGAATCAATGACACCTGAAAAAGTATTTCTGAATATATTCAATAGAGTTTGCTGTAGTTTGACCGGAACTAGAGATTCTTTTGGAGCCAGTTCTTTCTCTTCTTCTTGCTTTACCTTCTTTTGTTTTGGTTCAGCTTTTTTCGTGAATCCTGGACCTTTCCATCCTGGTCGTCCTGGATGGTCTTTCCCAACTACTTTTCCATAATCTTTACCGAATTTTCCGTTTTTACCCATGATGAAAGGTGATATCTAAGATTTCTGGTTGAAAAGGAATTGGTTATAACTTTCACTTTATCTACCAGCTTGTGGAGTTGAAGAAATATTTTGCAGTGCAAGATTCTTTTTCGCTTGAGAAATTTCGTACTAGCGCCATATCTGGATACCCAAATTTTATCCTCCAAAACAACTTACTTTTATTTTTTATATTTCGGTGAATATTCACTGGATACAGATTTGCACAAAAGCCATGCCGTACGGTACCGTTCATTCGGTTTTCTGATTCATAGGGCGGAGTTGGTAAGACATGTGGAAATTCCCCAATTCTCGGTCAACCAGGTGAACCGGCACACGCAAGAAATTATTCCCCGGTGAGCTCCTCGATAGAATTATGGAAATTCCGCACTTTAATATAATCAATCGCAGGTAAGCCACAGATTCAATCAATACACATAGGTACTTTATATGCCTGTGTTCAAGTACTTTATGCGTAATATTCTATGAATGATTCAGATTTTTCAACGATTCCTCTTTGAGACAATTAGGTCGTTTTTTTAAGTCTTCGTTTGCAGTAATGAGCAACTACCTCACAACTACCTACCCTATGATAATTGAGAGACCTCCCATCTGGTGGGTGTGGGTGTTGATCTTGTGTGAGCTAAAAACATCCAATCAATCCTTCATCCCCAACCTTTAATTATACCATCCTCCCTCACATCCTCCCTCACATAACTTCGATGATAATTACATAGACGCAGCCAGTATGCCTGGCCTCGTTCGCAAACTTCTTATCTTCGCCGCTGTAGATGGGTTGATTTTGCAACCAACCGCACAGAAAGGCCAACGCCCCGCCCCAAGCACCAAGATAACGTATAAAGATAGGCATATCGTACCAATAAATGACGCTCACGATGGAGAGGGGTCTGCTAAAGGGTTTG
The DNA here is from genome assembly GCA_003260565.1 of Monilinia fructigena. Classification (NCBI taxonomy): domain Eukaryota; kingdom Fungi; phylum Ascomycota; class Leotiomycetes; order Helotiales; family Sclerotiniaceae; genus Monilinia; species Monilinia fructigena. Next base: position 707,584 of record QKRW01000016.1, on the reverse strand, counting down.
AAGCTTTTGGAATCGTTGGTATGTCTTTATAATATCTAATTGTTTTACATATCTGATACCCTCTAGGCCTCTTGACGGTTTCCAAAAGCTCCTTCTTAATATCGATTACGAAAAGGGAACAGGTCGCACAAGTTCAAGGAAAGTCTATATACGTTGTTACTGAAGTCGCTTTAACACCCTTAGCTTCTAAGGCAGAAGCCGAGAATTCGATTGAAAGGACGAAAGCGGGGTTGTTAAAGAGTAACGAGGAGCATGGTTTGGACGAGAGTGATAGTGAGGATGAGCTTTCTGCCAATAACGACGAGGTGGAAGATGAAGCAAACACAGTGAACATAGAGCCACAAAAAACGAGCGTGGCCGAGGATGTAATTTCGAAGAAAGGAGGTTATGGAAGATTCGCCCAAAAATGGTTCTCGAAGAAAGGGTGGGCGGTGGACCAGAAGAAGAACCTAGGGATGAGTGTTTCTGAGGGAGAATCTGAGGCTGGGAAGCTCGAGAAAATTACAGACATTCGCGACAGTGAGACGTCTGACAATGTTGACATTGCTGAAAGCATGTTGCCAAAGTTACTGCGAACATCACAAATCTTGTTTGGGGCCTCTAGGAGTTACTATTTCTCTTACGATCATGATATCACAAGAAGTTTGGGTAATCAAAGGAAAACAAATTCTGAGTTACCATTGCATAAGGAAGTCGATCCGCTCTTCTTCTGGAATCGGCACCTTCTATTACCATTTATTGATGCTGGTCACGCTCCACTCGCCTTGCCTCTCATGCAGGGTTTTGTTGGACAGCGGGAATTTGTAATGGATACTAATCCACCAAAACCCATTGTAGGTGCGGACGATACTGAGAAAACTTCCATGGGACTCAACGAGGTCATAGCAGATAGTCCGGATAAACAAATCCCTAAAGCGCGTGCGAATACGCACAAATCATACCTACTGACACTGATATCTAGAAGGTCAGTCAAGCGTGGCGGACTTAGATATCTGCGTCGCGGTGTGGATGAGGACGGTAATACAGCCAACGGCGTTGAGACGGAGCAGATTTTATCGGATTCTACTTGGGCTCCTTCAAGTAAAATCCATTCGTTCGTCCAGATACGTGGCAGTATTCCTCTCTTCTTCTCTCAGTCTCCTTACTCTTTTAAGCCTGTCCCTCAAATCCATCATTCAACCGAAACAAATTATGAAGCTTTCAAGAAGCATTTCGATAATATAACTGATCGCTATGGAGCTATCCAGGTAGCCTCCTCGTGGAGAAACATGGGCCCGAAGCAATAGTTGGCGGAGAGTATGAGAAATTGATGACTCTTCTCAATGTTTCTCGAACCAGCGAAAATAAAAAGTCTATTGGGTTTGAATGGTTTGATTTTCATGCTATATGTAAAGGAATGAAATTTGAGAATGTCAGCCTCCTTATGGAAATTTTGGGTAAGAAGCTTGACTCGTTTTCCGAGACCCTAGAGATCGATGGAAAGCTTATCTCAAAACAAAATGGTGTTTTGAGAACCAATTGTATGGATTGTCTGGACCGAACAAATGTTGTCCAAAGTGCCGTGGCAAAACGAGCTCTTGAGCTACAGCTAAAAGACGAGGGATTAGATATTAGTTTACAAGGCGATCAAACCCAACAATGGTTCAACACTCTGTGGGCTGATAATGGCGATGCCATCTCCAAGCAATATGCTTCTACAGCTGCATTGAAGGGAGACTTTACTCGTACCAGAAAGCGGGATTACAAGGGTGCTTTGACAGACATGGGTCTTTCTATTTCCAGATTTTACAGCGGGTGAGTCAACCTTGCTAAACCAGAGGATCTACAAGCTAACTGATTTTTAGTATTGTCAATGACTACTTCAGTCAAGCGGCCATTGATTTTCTGCTTGGGAATGTGAGCTATCTTGTCTTTGAAGACTTCGAGGCCAACATGATGAGTGGTGATCCTGGCGTCTCTATGCAAAAGATGAGGCAACAAGCTATTGATGTATCCCAGAAACTTGTTGTTGAAGATGATAGTGAAGAATTCATTGGAGGTTGGACATTCCTCACTCCACAAGTTCCCAACACTATCAAATCCAGTCCCTTTGAGGAAGCTGTACTTCTATTGACAGATACAGCATTATACATGTGTCATTTCGATTGGAATATCGAGAAGGTATCGTCTTTCGTGAGGGTGGGCCTTGATCAAGTGGTCGGAATTAAGTTCGGGACTTACATCACAAGTACATTGTCACAAGCTCAATCGGACGAGAAGAGGAATGTGGGATTGGTAGTCTCGTACAAGGCGGGTTCGAATGATATTATTCGTGTGAATACGCGCTCCATGGTTACCAAATTTCCCTCATCGGGATTACCGGTCGAAGATAAAACATCCACGCCTACATCTACATCCACTGCTAATTCGGTTGTTGCTCCAATTGCTACCGGCTTTGCAAACTTGCTCTCGGGCCTGCAGAACCAAACGGCAATGGAACCCAAGGATGCCGTTAAAGTCCTCGCGTTCAAAGCCCTTCCATCTAGATCTGCGGTATCGGATGAAGGGGTAAGCGAGGCCGAGCAAGTGAAGAGTGTTTGTGGAGAGATTGAAAGAATGGTTGAGAGTGGGAGCATAAAAGAGGTTGGGGAAGAAAGGAGGAGCATTGTAGAAAGCGGCACTATCATTAGTTTGGCCGAGGCCAAGAAAAGCACGGGACTATTCGATATGCTGGGACATCAGGTGAAAAAGTTTGTTTGGGCTTAACGTGTAACAATGAGGGCATTGAACATAGGGCACAATTTTGGGGATATACCAGTGAGAGTTTGGGACGTGGAAGTAGAAGCGGGTGTATATATAGACCCGAGTATGTGGTAATGGCTGGTGAGGTAACCAACTACGGATCTGTAAATATTGCTAACAAAGACACATGCTCTATATACTGTTTGATATTATTCTTAGAAAATACTCGCTCTGACACGAAGTTCAAGAAGGTGCACGTCTCATCAATAAAATCTTTATACAAGACACCAGGACACCAAGATATCTGCTCAATTGAAAATTGGGTCTATACCAATAAGTCATTGTCGAGCTAATCAAAATACGCATTAGTTTCGGGTCTCAGCGCCCCCGATGAAGGAAATGTTGAACCCCACTACGGGAGCTTCTACCACATATTATCACACATCAAAATCAAAATATTTCTTTCCTTCAATCTGAACCATTCTTCTCTTTTCTTCTCTCTTTTTCAACTCAAACCGCCAACCAAAGCAGCAATTGGGCAATCAATCTATCTCAACTATTACGGAATCTCCCTCGAAGACCATAAAGATCTGCCAGCAAGCGCTTCCATTGCTTCCTAGATATTATGGCACAAGCAGGGGATCAAAGTCATGGTACTCATGACCCCACTACAGCTACACGTGAGGGGCAGCTGGATGGGAAAGGTTCAAGTGCAGATGAAATTTATGCCGATGAGTCTGGGGGGGCATATGGTGATGAGGATGTTAGTATTGAGAAGATCGAAAAAGTTTATAGGTAATGATTAGCTTCGATTCTTCTGATTATGACAATCTTGTAGGTTGTATACTTACGTCATATTATAGAAAAATTGACCGCCGCATTATTCCAGGTAATTTATATCATACTTCACTGGAAAGAAAACTTTAACTGACACATGTTCAGCTTTCTGGGTCTTATATTTTCTCTGTTCTGCCATCCGATCTAATGTTGGTCTCGCTCAAACCATGAATGCATCATCTGGTCACGATCTCTCCCAAGTTTTAAACTTGACGGCTAAGCAAACTTCCACGGCTCTGGCTTTATTCTACGTTGCCTATGTCGTTTCGATTTACCCTCAAACTTAGTTATGACCAAATTGAGTCCTAGAGTTTGGATGAGTCGGATCGTGCTCGCGGTAGGCATTATTGGTGCTTGCTTTGCGGCTGTGAAGGCAGCTTGGAGTTTGATGTGGGTTAATTAATCACAATGACTTTTGTTCTATACTGATGAGAATTAGGCTTCTTCGTTTTCTTCTCGGTGTAGTAACTGCGGGAATGTGGCCAGGAATGGCATACTATCTTACTCTATTTTACCCACCCTCACGAACCGGAAAACGCATTGGCATGTACTTTACAGCATCCCAGGTTTCCGCCGCGGTTGTAGGTCTTGTCTCGGCCGGATTCCAGAAAATGGATGGGACTCAAGGACTCGTTGGATTTCAATGGATGTTCTTGTTGTATGGACTCTGTGCTATTGTACTTGGTATTGGACTTCTCTGGTGGTTACCAGATCGTCCTCTTCCTCCTGGAACACAACGCGTTCCCACAGGTCTTGCGAAATGGCTTCCTGCCACTCCACCGGTCTTGACTGGTGAAGATTCCGAGATTCATTACCAGGATTTAAGAAGAGTTTATCATCCGAGATCCTGGGGGTGGAAAGATCTTGCATATGTCTTAATTGACTGGCGTCTTTGGCCTCTTACTTTGATGTATTTCGGTGTCGTTGGTGTTGGGATTGGAACACAGCTCTACGCTACTGTAATCATATCTGGAATCGACTCCTCTTTCTCAGGTGTAACTCTCAGTTTGCTCACCGCACCTATATGGATTGTAAGTACACTAAAGTTGGTATATAGAAAAGGATGCTGACAAGCAGCAGATGGATCTCATTGCTATTCTTATGGTAACTCCAATCTCCGATCGTTTCCACAAATACCGAGCCTTCTTCTTTTCTGCGGCGGTACTCATCCAAATCGCCGGTCTCCTTACAACCACCTTTGCCCCCGTCTCACACCCTTGGGCACGCTACGGCGGTCTTCTCATGGTTGGATATGGACTTGGCCCGACCGTCCCCATCTGCATGACATGGACCAACGAGATCTTCCAGCACCGTCACGGGGAGGTTGGCGTCGCCGCCGCCTCAGCCCTTGTATCCGGTCTTGGCAACCTCGGCAGTATTACAACTACCTACGCATTATATACCGGATGGCCCGAAGATGCAAAAGCAGGACCTCATCGCTACCGTAAAAGTAATCTCGTTATGATCGGCATCCTCTGTTTGAGCATCTTGAGCAGTATCATCATGACTGTTCTTTTGAAAATCTTCGGTAATCCACGCAGTACGAAGATTCAAAGTAACGGAAGCTCAGACAACGAAGAATTCCAGGATGGGGCTGCGAGGCGCGAGCAACGTCAACGTGGATTCGGGGGTTTTTGGGGGAGAAAGTAGATTCACTGGATATCATCTACTCTAATACGATGACCTATTACGTGATAGGGAGTCGGGAGCTTTAACAGCTCAGGTTATGTTAGGCAAGGTACCCTTCGCAGGGGTAGCTTGATTGTCTGCCATAACCTCACTTACCACACTACGCATCACCTCAACTCGCTTCACATTATCCTGATCAGATCCGCCTCTTCTTTCACTCTCTCATAACTCTCCGCCACACACACCACCACCTTCCTCCTCACCTCCCCAACTTTCGTTTCCATTTCTCTCTTAATTGTCTCATTTTACATTTCCTCTCATCTCATCTTGTTTCTGTTTTTAGCGAATGATACCCCATTTCACAGCTAACATACGTGTTATGTTACGCTCATCACATCGAATTCCTCTTCTGTGAGAAACTTTCGAACAATGGAAGTGCCGCTGCGCCACCATTGGGATAGGCGTATCGGGCTTAGAGTGCGTACATACCGCGACAATGTTTTGCGCTATCGTGTGTTGTCGTCTCGTGGGAATCTTTTTTTATGCGGTTTTTTGTTTTCTTGTTTCGTGTTTTGTTGAGAGAGGTGTCTCTTTTGTTGTTGTACCTAGATAGAATAGGAAAGGAAAGATATAGAAAAAGTAATATCCGGCTATACAAGACGAATAGATGCCAGGATAATATACATAGTGTAATACCTTGGTACGCGTACATGCTCAAATAAGTGAATTGAGCTTATTTCTGTCCCTTACTTTGCCACCAGATTAATCCGAAATACAAATCCGAATTTGGATCGATGGGCATACAAGCAAGATCACAGCTCGGAGAAGTAAATCTCAGATTATCACATCACTAAAGAACCCGCGCATCCCAAGATATATTTGCAAAGAAATCCATTTACGCTGTTGCATACTACGGTACCAGGTTGTCAAAGCATTAGCCATATCATGCCTACGCTTAAGTATACGCCCACACAATCATCCATCCAAATATCATGCGTCCACCACGACACCGATATCCATCCCATGAGCCACTTAGCAAAGAAAAGTAAACTACAGGTATAACGCCAGCCAACCCAGTACGCTCTCACCGAACCGAACCGTAGCCAAACGCCATTCCGAATAGTTCATTACATCGTCCATCCCATAGTTCCTACAGGTCGCTCACTATGAAATGCCCCAGAATTACAAACAAGAAGAAAGGAAAAATAAAATGTGGTATTTGCGTCGTGCTCGCGAAATGAAAGAAAAAGGATAAAAGGTCGCAGTCATCGACCAGTATATTTGCTAAACAGAAAATGCAAAGAGATCTGAAAGAAAAAGGTGTTTAACAATCAATATCCATAGAAGCAGCGATATCTTCACTAACACCACGTATAGGTGCCTTGTAATTCTGGTCGTCAAATTCATCAACTTCATCATCATAGTCGCAGTATTCGTCTTCTGGGTCCACTTGGTCATCCTCACTCCACATGTTGGCATCCGTGTCATCTCCGTCTTGATCACTTGTAACATCATCGGCACGATCACCTAGCCAATATCTAGCGCGTTTGTTTGCACCAGAATCATTGTAGTTGGCCTCTCGCTTCATCATGCCTTGAGCTTGACTAGGGCTATGGCTCATGACAGGAACAGCTCGAACATATAGATAAGCCACTCTCTTTCTCTCTTTGTTAAAGAAGAAGAAACTGAGGCTCCAAATAGATCCTAATTCACCATCAAATGGTTCATCAGGTGGAGCCCAAGAATAGACTGTACAGTCTTTAAGAGTCATCTCCTTATCAATCAAAGCCCACATCTGAGGACCCCAAGCCTGACTTGTGGCTCCAGCAGATGAGGTTGTCTTATATGTTGTCTGTGATGGTACATGAAGCGTTATACCCGAGCTCGGTCTAAGATTATAGATTGTAGAATCGATGGTATTAATAACCGTCTTCAAGCTTCGTTCTTTGTGGAAGTCTGCAGGTCGGAGATTGTGGGAGAAATCGTAGTCAGGATGACTAGCATTAAGTGTTGCAATAAGATATGCGAAGGTTCTACGACTCGATACCTGGCTCAAAGGTCCAAAAGGACTCGAACGTGAGAGATTTAGGCCAGGTTCGGTTGGATCAAGAGGAGGTGACACAGAAGCTGATAGCTTGAGAAGAGATTCATATTGAGATTCTAGTGAGTTCTCAATATTGCGATAGAGTTTCTTATCGGAGCCAGCAGCTTTAGTTGTGTAAAGATCACAACCGCCAATAACATGGCAGTCGGGTGTGTTGAAATTCAACGCACTGGTGACATTGTCGAAGTCGCGCAAAGGAAGGAACTTCATATTTGCGAATGTTAGAATAAAAATCGAATTAAGTAGTCTCTTATCTTTGATATTTCTAGGGAGTAATTGATGAAACGCGAATAGACGTCGCGCGCGTTCTTTGAAGAAAGTAAGAAGTATGTGGCTACGGAGCCCGAGTATTCTGTGGAGATAAACAACCTTTCGGGTGACTCTTCAGACTCGTTGAACTGAAAACCAGGTACTTAAGACCTCATGTATTTAATGTAACTGTGTGTATTGTGAATGTAAGAAATAAATTGATGATAATGGTGTCGTTGATGAAGTAGTGAAGTATGTGGATCGAATCAAGCGTGGTTCTCTTTGTTCCGTTATCGGTGTGTTCGTAGGACCTGCGTTGACTGAGAAAGCAAGATTGATAGTTCCTGCGCTGGCTGCGGAGGTTATATCAAGTTGTTCTAAGCTAGACTTGATGTCTAGCAGGTAAGGGGCATGTTTATATTGATGATTTGAAGAATGATAGAAGAGAGTTGAGTTGAGTTGAGTTACGTTACGTTACGTTACGTGGTTCGGTGAGGTGAGGTGAGGTGCGGTGTAATGTTGTTGATACAGATGAATGGGGAATGGGGTTGGAACGAATGATGAAGTGGAGATACGATAACCTTGATTGCTGGCTGCTGGCCGGAATGGTTATTCGGCTAGTCTTAATATGTACTAGCGTGATGGATAAACGATGTCGCACAAGTGGATCATTCAAGTTTGATCTAGGATTCTCGAGGTCTGGGGTTATCAATACTTATCTATCAGCCAGTCAGTACTTCTCGTGTTTTCAGGATGGATTGATATGAGTCTGAGGGTTCGTTATAGATCTAAACTTTGAAATGCCATGAAATCATTTTCAAAATACCATTGGTTGCAGTTGAGTACCTCTTCAAATCTAAATGCAAGAATAAAACACGTTTGCAGCTTCTTTTCCCCAAGTCGTTACATAGAATATTACGTAATCAAGGGGTCTATCGGACACCCGGGATCTCGAGCCTTTCTCGGATACGAGCTGCGAATACTAATCAAAGTCGCATCAGGAGATACTGAAGTCTTCTGAGGTGATTGGAGTGACCTTTTTTATATTAGTCAAATGATATGAGGATATGGGTCTTGAGCCAAGGGGTAGTAGTAGTAGTAGTAGTAGTAGTGGTGGTGGTGATAGAAGTAGTAGGAGTGGTAGAAGTAGTAGGAGTACTACTACTAATAATAATAATAGTAGGTAAATTGGAGAAGAATCAAATAATGTTGAACATGACTCATTGCATGAAAGTATTCAAGGGGCCAAGGGTTAGGAATCATTAATTGACCTGTTGAACTTATCGCATTCAATTACATACTCAAATCATACCAACGCCATGCCGTATTTCATGATCAGATATCTTGTCCTTCGTAATCCATACTCAAATCTGTAATTCCTGCCGGGTATCTACTCATTCATAAAAACACCCCTCATGTGAACGCCAATACTATTTGCTTGATCCGCGAGATTCATGTCTGTAGTCATCAAAGGTATCATGCAAGGCCGATCTCCCTAAGTTCACTGATTACCTCTTCTTCAGCCTAAAAAACGAACCAGCACCTAATTAGCAAACAAACCCATCACTAGAGATCATGCACAGCGCCTGAAATTGCTTGAAAGTGGTATATAATTTTCTCGCGCCAAACTCCATCCGCCCATATATTTCTGTAATACATATGTAAAAGCACCGATTCACATCAGTTTGGTAATCTCTTCGTCGACCTGGAGTTGCGAATTTCCATCAGCATGAAAGAAATTCGAGTTTGAATAATGACCCTTCTCCAGGGTTTGGAAATCATAGAACGTCTATAATAGCCGCCACTACATTCCAAATTGATGTTCACCACTCACCTCTGTATCTTCTATTGAGTCTTGAGCTGATATGACCCTGAGCACATTCTTCTTACTACTCTCCTGCATTTCACCCGCTAGCAACAGCTCATCCAATATGAAGTATGCCTTTTGAAAGTTGAAAATGATATCCTGAATTCTTGTTAGTATAAAGATGCCAGAATCAACCTTTTGGGGTTCGATTTACCAGCTCGCAGACATTTCCATAATACTTGTCCATTTGCTCAACATAGCGGTGAACAATCTCCAAAGTAATAAGTTCATTATCCGTAGAAGCACAGCCGGCGATGAAGAAGAGCGAAGCATATCGACGATAGACTATTTTCGAATCTGCCATGAACATAATCAACTGGGAGCTCTAGAGATAACATTGCTGAAGCATTCTGACCTTTGTACTCCAAGAAATTGCACATCCTCGTTCTTCGTGCCAACACAAGTTGAGAGACATCTTTAATGATCTTGGCCTTTTCCTTTGGTGATAAAGTTGTGAACCACTTTGCGAGTCTCTGTATAAAGTTTAGGATATGTTCGAGCTTACTCTCATGATTGAGAATGGACAGGTACATACAACTTTACCTTGCCGCGACAACAAGATCAGGTAGCTATTAAACATTAGTTCAATACAGATACCATCATTTATCCATTGGAATAGATACATACTGAATCGCCATGATTTATGATGTCTCTTTTTTTCTCTTATTGAGAAGAATGATATTTGTTCAGCCTTGAGGGTGTCGTGTCTAGGTAGGCAAAAGGGAAGCCTCGTTTGTTTGCAGGGTGTTGTATTATTTCCATTTCCATTAGATATCGGGAAACTCCGCGTTGATGCTTTACAAACAAATTTGTTGATGGAGGGGCAGATAAACTTTATTTTACAGAAAAGATTAGTGAGCCCTTAATGCTAAAAGCTTCCAGGTTCCAAGTTGTGACAGCAATCATAGAATAACATAATAACCTTATAATGTAAGTTTTGCTTTTATCCTTTATTTCCCTCTAGGTCCTATTCACCTCAATTCGTTCCATATATCAATTAGACTTCTGTTCCCAATTATATATTTTCCGTGTCGTTACATATATATCACCGATATATCTCCTACTTCATACTTGTGTCTATCTCAATCCCTCCGAAACGATTTCTCATCCCACTCTCGCAGGATTACAAATACCGAACATGACGAGATTGATACTTTCGACCTCGTATGTGTATATTCAATCCAAGTTGCGCAAAGAGATTGACTGACTTGACTACCCAGAAATATTATGATCGGAGGTCCTTCCATCATTAGGAAACCTGGCGCAGACCGATCAAATCTCGAACTCACAAATTCCCTTCGAAGCAACTTCCTAGCTGCGCAACAGGACTATTCGCCTACTCCTTCATACTCAAATGGTGTTAAACGGACATGAGGAATCCGACGAAGAAAATGGATCTTTCAATCGACCTCCAGCTTCCATTTGGACAACTAGACAAGGCAATGACTTTTTTATTCCGACCATAGACTGGTCTTTATCTGGACTTGCTGAAGAACCCGAAAACTACGAAATTACTGTTTAAATTGTTCTATCTGGCTGGCACAGACGCAAAATCCAGATCAAAATATACAAAAGATGCTTTAAATTTGGTAATGAAAGAATTGGGTGTCAAGTCAATTGATCTCCTAATAGTTTCATTTCCTGGAATGTCTTTTGAAGGCGACTGTGAATGGAAAGCGGACAAGAAGAATTCGGAACAAGGAAACGAAGCTGAAGAACTAGGAACCTGGCCTATATTGGAAGAATTACATGAGCAAGGAATTGTAAAAAGATTAGGACTGGCGGAATTCGGCAGCGCAAAACTTGCTAGATTTCTTGGAAACGTCAGAGTACGACCACAAGTCGATCAAATAAATGTGAAAAATTGCTGCAGAGTTCCACAACCTCTGCTCAAGATCGCCAAACAAGAGAACATCGAACTTTTGACACACAATGATTGCACTAATATATTGCCCAGTGGCACTTTACGAGAGCTTTTAGGGCAAGGCATAAGAGGAGCTGGTGTGTTGTCGGGATCTAAGAGGGGAATTGATGGTATGAAAGGTGACTTGAATCCCGAATGGGTGGTCAAATATACCGCAATTGTCCGGGATCGTGGCGTGATAGAAAATAAGGGTTATTTCGCTTCGGCAGAATTGAGAGAGTGAAAATCAAAAATACTATGGGGGTTTGAATTTTGAGCGCGATGGCGCCTCAAAGGGAGGCGGTGGCTATATTCTTTAATAGCGCGAGATTATCTGACATTTTGGGTGGGTTTGAGCACTTGTGACATTGCTATCACAGCTTGTGTCGCTGCGCTTTACCAAACTCCACTTGTGAATTTATCACGCCCTGTTCTTGGACTCTGCGGCTCATTCCACAGCTGGATAGGTAGCGATGGTGGATGTTAAAGACAAACAAAGGGATGTCTAGAATTCTTAATCCAGACGGTGGATATCGTATAGAAGTAAAAGTAGATTGTAGATGCTCAACCTAGCATACTCCTTTTCCTTCCCCTCATCCTCACATCTTCCAATTTCTTCAAAACCACTTGTGCTCCTTTATAGCTTGTTCCATAAGCATTCAGAACCTCTTTGAACAATCCCTCCGCCCTCGGGTGTGTACTTCCAAATGCTCTTTCCAACACATATAAATCAACCGCTCGATCCTCATCTGCCGTACTCTGGCTCGCTAATCCAAAATCGATTATAACAATTTCTCCCTCCAACTCCCTTCCGTCTTCTATTTCCTCCTCGCCCTCCAGTTTCAGCGGACGCAGCATCAAATTACTTGTCGTCAAGTCCCCATGGACAACCCCAACTCCATGCATCCTCCCCACGGCCCGTCCAATCCTCCTCATAAGTTCCACCGCCCTCTCACTCCCCTCTTCCTCCCCAGTAACCTCGGTATTCCCCTCCTTTTCCTTCCTCCTCCCCAGCCACTCATTTAACCTAATCCTCACCACCTCCCCCTCAATCCACTCCACCATCAAACATCCCCTCCCCTCATCCACCGCATAAACAGCCGGCACAACGACGCCCTCTCTCCTACACTTCACCAGCACTCTCGCTTCTGCCAATATCCGCGCTTTCGTCAATCGTTGATCGAGAATCAGATGTCGGTATGGTTTCGATGGACGCCATTTCAATGCGCAGGGAAGAGACGGGAGTAAATATGTGGATTTGTAGAGGAGAGCTTCGGCGCCTTGGGTGATGAGCGAAGGTGGGGTGGAGGAGGGGTAATTGAAGAGGTGGGGGAGAGATGGCGGTGACGTTGATTGGGATTGGGATTCCATGGTTGGAGGTAGAGGAAAGGAATTGATGGATTTGAATATTATCTATGTAGGTATGTATGCATCTATGTCTGCGATCAATGTATGTACTGGTTAGATATATCGATATCGAAATTGAAATGGAAATTGTAGAAAGATTTGTCGTTGTATATTTGTGGATTTGACTCAGAGATGTGGATTTTTTTACTGCAGGTCATTGTGCTGTACATGAATTTACTGTACTATTGTATGTATTTATCTAGGAAGGGACTCCACTCTTGCTTGGTATCATTTATTTAATTGGTCAAAATGATGGGGATGGGAGAGTTACTAACTTATTTAGGTAGGGAAGGTTAATTAAGGTTATTGTAGACTCCACTCTTGACATTATTCGATGGCTCTTTTCCATACCTAGGTATAAAGAATGAGGAATTCCTTATCGCATATGGATGGATCAATCAATCATTTACTACCTACTTGAGTAATTAGGAATATGGATATCCATTATATATTATATATTATATTTATATATTATATATTATATTTATTATATGCATTATATATTAGTTATTATATTACATCCTGATATATGGATTCACCATTTACGTTGCATTTCCAAGGCTATGTGAAACACCTACCTTGTACTTCCTTTATATTATATAAACATCATCATCATATCATTCATTTGAATAGTTATCATTATCGTCGTCATCGTCGTCGTCGTTATCGTCATCATAATTTACAATTCTCCGATACAACGACATACTTACTCACTTACTCACTTCCTTACTTCGTTACTACATAATGCAATGACTTTCTCCAACAGATCTGACAGAAACTCACACCACAAGGATCTTGTTCTTCCATTAAGTGAAAAAGAGGAAGAAAAAAACAGAGGCCGCATGCGATGATTCTGCAAGTACAAGGGTTCATTTTCCCATCAGCGATTGGGTTTGATCTATTGGTTTCCATACATGAACAGTGAGCAAGTGGTACAAGACTGGGAAAGCGAAAATACTACCTAGGTACGGAACGCAAGCAGGATCAAGTATTTCTTTTTCTTTTTGCCTCTTTGATTATCCGGTCAAGGGGAGGTTAACCTTATTACTTCATCCTACACCCGCCTACTTTCACACCAACCTCTCTCCTATCTATCTACCTCAACTTACCAACTCACCAATTCTTCATCTAAACCTGGCCAGATAAGGTATTATCCAAATTGAATATGTGCACAACTCACTCCACAACTCTATCATCACCATCACTAAGAATCCATTTAAAATGTCCCTCAGCCCATTAATCCAATCCCTTCCCCCAATGTCACCCCTTCAATCCAGCCTTCCTACTTCCCTACTTCTCACCTGTGCCGCAACCGCTGTCTCTCTCCCTATCCCTCGTCCAAGCCCTTCTCACTCATCTCTCTGCCTACACACCGCACCCCAAGACCTAAACACCTATCTTTCCGTGCTCGAAAGTAGCGTTTCCGAGAATGCTTCGTACGATCACGATATCTCACGAATATCCAAACTTGAAGACAAACTACGCTTAGCTGGCATGGTTCGAGAAATCCAAAAATGCGCGGCGACGAATTGCGAGGACTTTTAGATACGATGGTTCGGAAGAAAGATCACAAGAGTTTAAAACTGGGGAGTCGAATCTTATGGGGCACGACGCGAAGGGATCTCGAAGAACGAGTCAGGAAATTGGATTTATTACGTATGCGCTTCTTGGTCGTTTATTTAGGGATAGTGGCGGCGAAGACCGAAGTGGTACTTAAGGAAAAGGAGAAGGAGAGGGAAAGAGAAGATGCGGATAAAGTTGCCATGGGACTAGGTTCTCCCGTGAGATCGAGGACGTTGCCGAATAATTTGAGTGAGAATATTAAACAGACGCCGCCTTTAAGAAGGATTACTAGTAGTGCTATTGGTCACACGACGAGGGCACAGGGAGCCCTCAGAGGAGTGGATGGCTGGGGGTTGTGAGTGAATTGCAAAGTAGTCCTTTGATGCACAAGAGGAGAGCTTCTGTGGAACAATCTTCTTCCGTAGGGAGTCCGAGAAATGAAAGATTTTCTCAATTTCCTTAATGGGGATGGCTTCGAGGTTCTGGAAGTGGACTGATTCAGTTGACTCAAAAGAGAATCAACCAGTATTTCGGTTGGGAGATAGAGGCCAAGGAGCTTTTGAGTATCGTAGCACATACATGATACATTACGAACATATATCGTTACCTATCCTCACGCTTGTGTGAGCGGCAACACGAATAGGGGAAAGCTTTCATTACGAATATTTACGAATATTTACGACAATATATGGTTAATACAAGACCTAACGACGACACGAAACAAAAACGAAACGAGACGAAACAAGCAGATACGAAAACAGAAATTTTTTCTTATAACCACAATTCAAAGCTTCATTAACGAACGAATTGATGACGGAAATTAGTGTGATGGAAAGGGTTGGAACAAGCACACGTGAAATGAGAGGAGGATGAATGTACTACTTCACTTGATTGAGCATTGCAGGAAGGGATTCTGTTGATGAGATGTGATGGATGGATGGATGGACAGTAGGATGTGAGCAGATCATCGGCTCTTTCTTTTTTAGCATATACCCCTTTATATGGATGGGCCGGCGCAGCTTTATATTTCCGGCTATTAGGATGGGTATGGGCACGGGTGGTAAGCAGTGGGTTTGGTATTGAATTTTCGTAATGGGGATATGCGGGAGGTTTTGGTTTTGGTATTGGGCTGGGCTATGAGGGAGGTGCTGGAGGATATCAAAGTTACGGGAAGGGATGGAACGGAACGGAACGGTATAGGAAGGGCATGAATTATGATAGAAGTGAATACCAAAATCTCAAAAAATCCATTAAATGTAAAAGGGGAAAAAAAACGAAAAAATAAAAAAGAATCGAGGTACTAATGATACTATGCAGAGAACAAAGACAAACGTTCAAATGAGAGTAAACGTGCCTCGACTACTAAACATCAAATCAAATAAACCTCAAGTTTAGCTAGGTCCACCCACCCACCCACCCACCTAATCCAAACCCTCATCTCCTCTCCTCTCCTCTCCTCTCCTCAAAAAATCCACTCCCAAATCCCAACCAACTCCCTCACATCTCAGTAATCCATCCCATCCCATCCCACCCCTATATCGAATAGAACAGAACCATCTATATATCTCAAAGATTACATACCTACCCATCCACCCATCCATCCACGCACTCAAAGATGATTAATCAATTCGACATGTACAATGAACGAACGAACAAACGAACAATATATTTAGAGCTATAGCTATCAATCAACATGTCAAATCTTGATGGATATAGATGGATTCTAGATCTATAAATAACATCACTCGCTCGCCCGCTCGTTCGCTTAATCCATTCATTCATTCAACCAATCAACCAATCATTCACTCAGGAATGGAGGGATGAATATCTATGGATATAATAAGTTATTCTCGAGGCGGGCAGGTTTGGATATTTTAGGAGTGGGTTTGATTGGGTAGGTAGGGATATGGAGTGAAACTGAGTACGGTACTCGGTTGTGATGAATGAATGGGGAGTTTTATCATTTTTCCATATCTTGTATTGGAAGTTGTATCTTCGAGGCTTCGGTGCTGGCGCTTGCTGGGGGTTTTTGTGTAGGGATATTTACTTGAAGGTTGTTATACGTTCCCGTGTAATCCTTTAAGTATCGGATATTGTATCGTACCATGTTACTAGTCTTACAATTGCATTTGCTGATTGGTACACCTCTTGCCTGATACCATCAACATTTCTACCGCCTCATCCCGTTTTCGATTTCCTTTTTCATCACCTTACCAGACTAGATTTCAAAGATCTCTCCAACGCCCTCGCCCCCTGCCCTCCTATTTTCTACCAGATCTAACATCCAACCTTCCCAATCCTTCAACCCCCTCTTAATCTCCTTAACCCTCTCGATTCTCTTCATCGCCTCCTCCTCTTGAGCTTTTCTAAATGCTTCCTCATCAAACTCCAAGAGATCATCATCATCTAACAATTCATCATCATCTTGTGCCCCTCCATGACCTATTGGCGCCGTCCCTCCAGTAATAGCATTGAAGCCACTGGTCAAATAATCTCCAATTCCCTTTCCTTGTTGCAAAGCTCCACCTTTTCTGGCGTGAGGACTTCCACTCCCACCACCCAAATCTACATCTGTGAACCTTGCTTCGGGACTCGTAATCACATCAACCCCCCCACCTTCCATTTCCCTTCTCCGATCCCTCCAAAGTCCACTTCTCAACTCATGTACTTCCGCCTCCAAATCCCTAACCTTTCTTTTCCAATCTTTGTCTCTCCTCATTCTCTAATTCATCAACCCCATCATCATCAATTCCCTGTGCGTCTCGTTTCTTCAATCTTTCTCCCTCTTCCTTCAAACGTGAATTCTCATTTTCGATACTCGCTAGACGGTTTTTGAGATTCGATGCTTCCTTCTCCACTCGTTCCCGTTCTTTCTTCTGAGCTTGCGACCGTGCATCGTGCTCTTTATGAAGCGTCGTAAGTGTAGAAACTTTCTTTTCAAGCGCCTCTACTTTCTTTTGCAGTTCATCGCTATGCGCCTTAGCTTCCTCTGCCTCCCTTTCCAATGTATGTACGTAATTTTGTTTCTGCGGATATGCGTTCACTGCCTTCCTTGACAGCCTTCTCAGTGGTTCGTTCGAGGTTCTTTTTTAAGTCTCCCAATTCACGTTGCGCATTCGCAGCCGATTTTTCACTTCTAGCTAGTTTATCCTCAAGGGCAGTAATTTGTTCTTTCTCCACAGATGATCCTGATGCAACACGCTCGAGCTGTGCCCGAAGATTAGATATCTCAATTTCCATAGACTCGATTGTTGAGGATTTGGAACGTAACTCGGCTTCCAAATCCGATGGTGATACTGATATTGATGGCGAAGATCCATGTTTTCTCAAGGATGAAACTTGAAGTTGTGTATTCTGTCGTTGGAGCGCCGCGATTTCTGACTTCTACAAGGTTCAATTAGCCTCAATTAACCTCGTGACAATTTCATACTATTTCCCAGCACGAAACTTACCAACTTTTCCACTTCCTCCGAAGACCCAGCACCGGTACTCTTCTCCCCCTTTGTAGACTCCCCATCAGCCTCCCTCAAATCTTCTAATTCTTCCTCCGCCTTCTTCCACCTCTTCTCCGAATCTACCGCTTCCTTACTCAATCTCTTGTTCTCCCTCTCCAAATCCTCAATTCTTAAAGCTTGTTTCCTATAAATATCTGGCGCTGTATCACCACTAGGACTAAAAGCAATTTCTGGTGAAAGAGGCCCAGAAGCCTGTCTAAAGGAAGACGACCTCATTTTCGATTGCACTGATAGCGAGGGAGATCTTCCATGCCTCGAGGCTGAATTGAGTTCTGATACCTTCTCCTCCTCATCTTTGTTCTCTAGAATTTCCGCAGATTTTACCTCCTTTATTTCTACTTCGGCTTTTGTCTCTTCTTGGGCAATTGGTGATTCAGCGGGAGCTGGGGTTGGAGATTCAATAGGAGCTTCGAGAGGCACTTCAGCAGGTGCCTCAGTCACCTCAACTGATACTTCAGCAGTCGTCTCAGGTGTCTCTTCCTTCTTCGAAGCTCCAGCCCCAGCTCCAGCATCCGCCTTCTCTTCTTTTTTCCCACCCGCCTTCTTCGCCTTCTTCTTTTTCATTTCCTCGACCTATATTCCCCCATCAAAATATCAGTAACTATCCTCAACATGTACCTCTCAAGCATTTCCTTCAAACAACCCCCCCCCTCAATCCTTCCCCAAACCTCATCCCCTATCCATTGGTTCCCTCATCACACCACAAATAAAACAGCAAAATAACAAGATAGAACAACATACCCTCTCTTGGCCGCAGCAAGCTTCTCCGCCTTTGCCTTTTCCTCTGCATCTGTCATGTTGAATATTTAATATGTAGGTAATTAAACAAACAGATAAACAATCTCTTTCGTATCAAGCCTCTTCTTAAGGATCGTATTCTCTTCAGATTAAGATGTCAAATATGGAAATCTACCTATCCTCATAAAAGCTTCCCTTAGCACGAATATAATACTTTCAAGTTCTCGTCATACAATTCTCAAGTTAACAACATAGAATGCAAGTGTTCAGACCAGCTTGTCCCTCCGATCATTCATTCACATGCCACATGCGCTAAGCTAAGTAAGTACCTTAGCTCCCGCTTTACGACAAGGGAATATGACCTGGAATATGACCTACCTGTCTACTATACTTTCTAGTATTTATCATTTGTTATGTATTATTTATTATCTATCATCTACTACTTACTACATGTTATTACTAGATATTTATATAATTTATTACTTTCTGATTCATAATTACTAATTACTAATTACTAATTACTAATAATTTACTATTACTATTACTATTTACTATTTACTATTTACTATTTACTATTTACTATTTACTATTTACTATTTACTATTTACTATTTACTATTTACTATTTACTATTTACTATTTACTATTACTATTTACTATTTACTATTTACTACTATTTACTACTTTACTATTTACTATTACTATTTACTATTTACTATTTACTATTTACTATTTACTACCTTACACCTTACTACTTACTACTTATCTACTTATCTACTTATCTACTCAACCACAATACCGCAATACCACGCACCAACCTCGACAATTCAACATCAAATAAATACTAAAACCAAATCATCAATCAATGCAGCCACACCTACCGAATAATAACTGATAACGATAAGTACCTACCTGCCGACCGTACCTACCTAGTAGTATCTACTCGATTCATATAGTGACTAGGTATTATTATAGTAGTCATAATAGTAACTAACGCTATTTCCATTTCATTTATTATTACAACTGATAAAGATCATCAAGAACCCCCCATCAACCTATTCCAAGGTTCTTAGCATTTTAATTTCATTTGATTGAGTCTGAGTATTCTCCCTTCCATTCTCCTATTTCTATTTCTACTTCTATTTCTATTTCTATTCCTATTCCTACACTTGATTAGTATTTAGGATATGTATTCGCATCTTTGAGCTTGACAAAAAGTACACATTGTATCAATTTTTCTACTTTTTATCACATCATATTGATTGATTGTAGGACGAATACATACAAGGTACATACAATCGGTCGTCTATCTATCTATCTCAGTAATCTTTATCTGTCGTCAAACCACCATCCACACATCTACACATCCACATTCAATAATGACGTCTTCACCACTTTTCAATCCGCCTCCCAACCGCAACTCCAACTCCAACTTCAACACAAATCCCAATCTCTCCCTACACTTAACCGACACCTCACTCACACCCCTCTTCTCCACCTCCTCCAACCCCTCCACCTCCACTCAACCCCCCAATACCCCGTCCCTCCAAACCCTCTCCCTCACGACCCTAACCACGACTGCCCTCTCCGCCTACAATTCCGCACTACATCTTAACCTCGGCCAGCCCCAACGAATAATCGTCGAAACAAAGTCATCCGGTCCCGTACTCCTACATTCCTTTGTCTCCTCATCGTCTACTAGCTTCCAGAAATCCTCTCGAAATCCGCGCCACTCGACACATACACCTACATACACACACCATCAAATCAACGGGATCAATGACCTAGAAAATACAAACGGGGCATCAAGTATCCGCGGGTTGGAAATTCTATCAGCGGCTCGAGAGGAATTGCGACCATTGAGTGGTACGACCGAGGGAAGCCATTCAAAGCTAGAATATCATGATGTGAGGGATATGAGAGGAGCCCAGGTACCATTATTAGTAGGAACAGTTGTGGCAAGATCAGCGGGGCAAATAGGGAGGCCAGGAGGGCTGCCCATAGGATTGAGATTGCTGCACATGGCTTCCAAAGGGAATTGATCAAAAATGCCGAAGGAAGGAGAGAAGGGAGGATGAGGGTACGGCCAGAGATGGTTGAGGTATTTGGAGACGGGAATAGCATATTTGGGTGGATGTAAAGATCATTGAACATACACTAGCGAGGGGAAGCTGCTTTCCTACCGCATATCGATGAAAACAAAAGTATTTGGGCGGGGGTCAATATTCCTAGAAGATCGAAAGTGGAGGGGTATTTAAATATCATATAGATGCGCAAAGAGGGGCATTTGCATGAGTTCCTATGAGGGGAGAAAGAGCTTGGACCACAAGTGCCTTTTGAAAGCCCAATGCAACACAGATATGTAAAAAATATTAATGCTTCGTTCATAAATCATTTGCTTATTTTCATAGTCTATTTGGCGAACTACACCCTGGACCTGCATTATTCATAAAATTCCCCGAAACCAACCGCGAAATTCTCTTCAAATATTTAGATAAGTTGCTTGAAAGCTCTATTGATAGGAGAGCGGATGTTAGGAACGCTCTTCCAGAAATCAACAGTGGCAACAGCACGCTTGGAGATGCCTTCTGGTGTGAATTCGAACTTCTAAAATAGGCGTCAGCACTGTTCATGTCTTCTAGACCTGATTGAAATTAGTAACATACCTTGTAAACATCCTTGTAGGCGCCAGAGGCACCAAATCTGTTAAGACCGAATTGCTCGTGGGTGTAAACGTTCCCAGCCCATGGTTGACATAACTTCAACAGACAAAGATGGGATACCGTCTGGCAAAACGCTGAGCCTGTACTCATCAGATTGAGCATCGAAGACCTCGAAACAAGGAATAGAGACAACACGAGCTGTGAGGTTGTGCTTCTCCTTGAGGTACTTGACAGCATCAACACAGATACCGACTTCGGAACCAGTGGAAACCAAGGTGATATCTGCCTTCTCAGCATCGTGCACAACGTAACCACCCTTGATGGCGTGGCCGATTGTGGAGTTCTCGAGTTGAGGAAGGTTTTGGCGAGAAAGGGCAATGATGGAAGGAGTATTCTTGGAGGTCAATGCAACGTAGTAAGCTGCGCTAGTCTCGTTTCCATCAGCTGGGCGCCAGACCATGCAGTTGGGGAGAGCACGGAAATGAGCCAAAGTCTCAATAGGTTGATGGGTTGGTCCATCCTCACCAAGACCAATGGAGTCGTGAGTGGCAACCCAGATAACACGTTGTTGCGACAAAGCAGAGAGACGGATTGCACCAGCAGCGTATGAAAACGAAGTTAAGGAAAGTTCCTCCGTATGGGATAACAGTTCCGTATGCAGCCAAACCGTTCATGATAGCACCCATTGCGTGCTCACGTACACCATATCTGATGTATCGTCCGGACCAGTCACCGAGACCGGTAGCAGGAGCTTGGAAATCGACTGCCTCCTTCCACCTAGTCAAGTTGGAGCCAGTCAAATCTGCGGAACCACCAACAAGTTCTGGATAGCCTCGTGGATCTTTTTGGAGAACAATCTCGGACAATTTTCTTGAAGCGACTGCGTCATCGGATGGGGAGTATGTTGGGAGGTTCTTCTCCCAGCCTTCTGGAAGTTCACCAGTCAAGCGACGCTTGAGATCAGCAGCCTCTGAAGAGTAATGTTTGCTGTAATTCTCAAGCAATTGGTTCCACTCTTGCTCCAAGGCGGCACCGTGGGATGCGCGCTGGTGGCAAATATCATAAACTTCTTGTGGGACAACGAAAGATTGTTCGGGATCGAAACCGAATTTTTCCTTAAGTTGCTTAATATCATCGGCCTTGAGAGGGGATCCGTGAACACCGTGAGTTCCTTGTTGCTTGGATCCGAAACCAATGATAGTTCTGAGCTTGATCATGGAAGGCTTGTCCTTAACGGCTTGGCACTTCTTGATAGCAGCCTCGATGGATTCCAAATCATTGTCACCATCGGCAACAGTCTCGACGTGCCATCCATATGCTTCAAATCTCTTTACAACGTCTTCAGTGAAAGCAACGTTGGGTGTCACCATCAATGGAAATGTGGTTATCATCGTAGATAGCAATAAGGTTACCCAATTGCAAGTGACCAGCGGTTGAAGCGGCTTCACTGGCAACACCCTCCATCAAACATCCATCACCAAGGAAACAGTATGTGTAGTTGTTGAAAAAGCTCAAATTCGGGCTTGTTGAATTCACCAGCTGCGTGGTGTTGTGCGATGGCAAGACCAACAGCGTTGGCGATACCTTGACCAAGAGGACCAGTGGTGACCTCGACCCCATCGGTATCGGCGGATTCTGGGTGACCAGGAGTGTGACTATCTATCGACTGAATTGGAAAGAAATTAGTGGAAGGCCATGATTTTGGAGTATAGGGCCACTAACTCTGAAAGCTTTGATGTCATCCATAGATAACTTGTAGCCATAAAGGTGGAGAAGGGCATATTGGAGCATGCATGCATGTCCGTTACTGTAATTTTCGGACAATTAGCTTCTGAATCTCAAACACCAGTTCAAAAATTATTTGGAAATGATTCAAGTGTTAGGATAAGGTCATGGCATTCCTGGTTTTCCCATTTATCATAATAGTTGTGACCAATCAGATGAAATCTTGCCTCTTTGAATGTACAGCGGTAGAAATGTATAAATTACAAAGGCCAGTGATGCGCAAATCAATCAATTGGATCAGAAAATAATTTTAACTTACGAAAGAACAAATCTATCACGGTTAATCCAGCTTGAGTTCTTTGGGTTGAAGTTCAAGATCTTATTGAAAAGAACATGGGCAACTGGTGCCATTCCCCTAAATACTTCATTAGCAAACGAGATACTATTGTCCCAACTCTGCAGAACTCACATAGGGGCTCCGGGATGACCGGAGTTAGATTTGAAGGTAGCATCGGCCTTTACGTCAAGAAGTTAGTATTTGTTTTTGAAGAAGTTGATGCCAACTTGTTGTTTTGAATGAGGCTTCAAAAGTGTTGGATGGCGGGGTATATTCCCAATGCCAAAGTAAGGTAAATGGAAGAAGTTAGAAAGGTAGAACTTGCAGCAAGAATACGGATGGTATTGATAGCAAGTCTATCAACATCTGTGAAGCCCATGATTGCTTTTTTTATTAAACAAAGTATCTTAAAGGGTATATTGGGTATTGAGATTCTTTGAAGAGAGAAGAAAGGTGGTTGAGAAGAAGAGTTGAGAGAGATGAGAGAGATGAAAAGAAGATCAAAGTAAAAAGGAGGGGCGGACCCAAACAGCTTTTTGAGTGTATTGGCTTGTTTTCGATTTTTGGTGGGGGTTGGATTTGTGACGACAGAATCATGAAGAGCTCGGTGAAGGGATCCACTTATTTGTGGAGATAATTTATTTCATTGTCATCGGGGATTTGGACGGGTGGGTTTATTCAGCAAAAAGAGAAGAAGAGGTGGAAGAGGAATATAGGATTTATTACTGTAAGAGGATATAAATCTGATATAATATATATATATAGATATCCATGGATATATTTATATGTGCGATGACCTATTTTATATGCCTGATTATATATATATGCTTACCTAGTACTTATGTAAGTTTCCAAGGGACTTTTGTTATTGTGAAGTTAAGTTGGTATAGTATTAGATGCTAGGTAGTTAGATAGGTCGTAGGTACGTAAAGGGTTCAAAGATGTGTTACATACATCCATGGATACAGTATGTTGTTTTGTTAATGTATGAAAGGTTGAATAGTAAAACCAATTCACGTCAAGAAGTCAAAATACATGGGAATCATTCAATCATTCATTCATTCAACTATTCAACTATTCAACTATTCAACTATTCAACTATTCAACTATTCAACTATTCAACTATTCAACTATTCAACTATTCAACTATTCAACTATTCAACTATTCAACTATTCAACTATTCAACTATTCAACTATTCAACTATTCAACTATTCAACTATTCAACTATTCAACTATTCAACTATTCATCCATCCATCTAACCCATCCAATCCATCCAATCCATTCATTTATCCATCCAGGTACAGATAATAACATCCACCCAGTCCAATCGTTTCTTGTTATTACCTACCTACCTAGCACCTATCCTATACTTTATATCAATCATCCTTTCTTCCTACAGCTCCCGAATGACGGCCCGTCACCAGGGTACAGTATCCAAAATGGCTCTCACCTGGGCACTACATAGTCATCAACAAAGTCTATAAAAGTCTAATCTTCCTCTACGTAAGTAAATTCCTAAGCTTCCAATAGTCTAGACCAAGATATTTTAGTAATACCTTTGTAAACAACGTGTCATAATACCCAATTATATAACAAGCAAGGAATTGACTTACTCCGTACAAACCTTTGCGGTACAATTCTAACCCGAAGATACAACACCATGATTCTCGCTTACCATCACTTCACACTTCACTTCACCTCATCGGCTTTAAGGAAGGGCATTATTCGGAGAACGAAGATATCAAGCATTGATACATTGATACATTGATCTGACCCATTCTTTGGGATCCGCTTGCCAGGAATATTGACGGAAATGAAAGTATAAAACCATACTGTAGGTACTTCGCACGGCATTTGTTTCAAACAAGGTACATCTTCATTCATCTCATCTTTTTTTTTACTCAGTACCAGCAACTCGGGATCCTGGAGTACGTACTCTGTATGTATGTATGGTATGCCAACATCTTGAAGTGTTTCCTACCCCGAGTTGCAGAAAGGTCCTCTTCCGACCAATCCATTCCCAATCCGTTCCCAATCCCGTCTTATCGATAAATGATCCTCCATTGGGCCTCGACTTCTCTTTATTACAATCTTTGTTGGAATACAGAGATTTCTTCCATAGGATTCTTGGGTACGAGATACTTTTTTGTCCCTTTGTAATTTGAGGTCCCTGAATTTTGGAAGACATCATGTCTCCGATCAGAGTCACCAATTGATTTGACGGGATTGATCGATCACCTATCATTAAATTTTACCATCATGGAGATATGGCATTCAGCATATGCAGTAACATCTCGACAGCATAATGTCACGGTTCAAAATATCCGATTCGGAAGAGTGTACAGGACGAATCACTTCACAGTGTCCGTATGTGGTACCAGCACATCGTCTCATTATGCCCAGGTGTCGAGAGTATACCTGTTCATTCGTTCCTTGTCTTTGAGACAATATGCAATATGCAACATGCATTTCCTAACTGACTTATTAGTCGCCACTCTCCAAAGCACGCACGTAGGGGAGTAGATGCCAGGCCATATGTATAAATCACATGAAAAGGTCATAACATAATACTCCAATTTGAATCGTATATGTTCTCTAGAAATACCATACTTCCTCGACACAAAGCATGGGAACGGTATCTGATCTGATTGATTTCTTGCAAATCATGGCTTGCTTACTGCATCCTCCAGAAAATCACTCGTATGATAATACCATCAACAGTGTCACTCCTAAAATCCTTGAATCACGACAAACATGCATGCTCGTGCTGCCGCTCCTCCACCTTAAACTCTATTCCATATAATGACATCCTAAACGGCCATGTGTCTGCAACAGAAAACATTTCACTGGGATCAAGGCTCATTGGTTCGGAAATCAGGCGTCGAAATAAACGCCAGAGATTACTATCATTGGGTATATACCGTACATACAAAGTGGAGCGCATACTGGATGCGGATAGCTACATAAACTCCTAATGGCAGAGCATGCTCACCATTCCACCAAGAGCCGAGTCTTATCCGTCTCTTACAGTCCAACGCCCATGATCATAGGTACCCACCAACGCCGGAAATCACACCCGAATCACGGAGAACAAGCTATTCTTTAGACTGATGTCCACTCTCCTCTTGGTCGAAACAAAGGGAAGAAACGTCGAATAGTAGTGGATCCAGACTTTCGACCTTTGACTCGACCCAAACTTTAATATTAGGTTGCTCGAAATCCGACGGTGAGCCCGACACGGAACGCTCGGGATTGGTTTTCTCATTGCGTAGGCAATCCAACTCTTGTTTGGCCCCAGAATACTCCACCTGCAAGGTCTCATATGACCGCACCAAATCACTATGACGGCTCTCAAGCTCTTCAAGACGTTGCTCAAGCTCCCGCATGTGTTTCTCTTTCCTGTCTCTGAAAGCTCGTTGAGAAGCTCGATTTTGGGCTCGACGACGCTGCTTAGAATTAGTGTCCTATTCACTTGAGATATTAGATGTAGACCACTTACCGAATGCACATGTGAAGCAGCTGTTTTCTCATTTCCACTCTTTCTCCTTCTCCGGTCATGCTCTTCGTAAATGCCTTCAATATCTAATTCCACCGGTATCAAACCCATCGGTACACCATTTGGTTGATATTGCATGGGAAATGATGGATATGTCATAAAGGTGCTTCCTCCGTATACGTGATCATTTCCTCCATATACATGATCGAAAGTCTGTGAAATTATGAGATTCTGAAAAGTTCCGAGGATGGCTTGAACATACATTGCTGTTGAGTGGCGAGCTTGCTGATGACTCGCTCGAGGTGTCGTATAAATTCATATCTCCGGGCATCAGATAAGAATCAGTAGAAGTCTCGTGAGGATTAAAGTGGCTCGCTGCCATATCGAAGTATATGTCGCTATTGGGAAGGATAGCAATGTATTGTCGATGAGAGTAGGACCAGATCTTATGGAATCAAGGAATTGAGCCTGGCTTAAGTTTTCGAGGCTATGCTAACCAAAATATATTCAACATGCCTAATCATCGGGGGCCGCAGTTTCTTTAAATCTTACATTCCTCGACAAGATTGCACATCGGGCAAAGATAGTCCACACCCATCCAAGTGGGGACCAACACAAACTCCAAACAAACATGGGCATCCATCTCGATGCAAATCAAGGCTTCAAGCTCACATACCGCTATTAATCGTAGACAATGCCGCTTGAGGTACGTGATGTATCCAATCACAACCTGTGAAAATAGCGAAGGAAGCGGTAACGATCTGTGAGAGACATGGAATGGTCTGTATTTTGCATGGGTACCTCCGTACAGATTCTTCCCATCTCCTGCCACGAACCCCAGGTCTCCCACCACTTATACACAGCAAATCCTCCACCCATCCCATGTGGTATGGTAGGGGAAACAGTAGGGATGCACTGCTAGCTCGTACACTGCTAGTCCGTACCACATTAAGCATGGACAGCAGACGGCATGGCCTTGTGGGGCTCACCTAGCCCTCGCGCACCAATCATTTCCCATCTGCATAACCCATCCCTCATTACCTAAGCCCTCTCACCAAAATTTGGGTGTGCTTACATATTGAGACCTTTGTGAGCAGTCAGTGAGACCCCTGACGTGCGTTTGCTGACAACACGAATTCCATCGTCGGTAAAGGTCGCTAGCTCGCTCTAGCGTGCATTTGCATACCTTAGCTTACTCCGGAGAACCAATCCTGGGATATCTTTATATTCATGTCGATGGATTGCTTTTGATTATTGCTGTTTTCGTGTACCTTGTACTGAAGTCCTCATGCAGGCTGACGCCAAGACCCGTTCCTCGGACTTACGCTTTTCATACATATGAGGTTTTTGGGAGGCAAGACGAGGTTTGCGTGATGGGATGGCATGGCATGAGAGAGAAGTTCCCCCAAGCGAATTGAAGATGTATCCACGCTTGGCTCATATTCGGAATTGGGGAATAGAGAGTCAGGACACTGTCTTCTAGAATTTATTAGTTTAGTCTAGTTTAGCCATGTCACATCGCATAATACAATAATATCTTATCATAAAAATAACACATTCATAATACATTCATAACAGACTCCAGAATAGATTCAATATCTGTATCCATTACCAACTACAAAACTTTAAGCTTTATCTACTCCTGAATACTACACTTCTACAACCACCGACCCCAAAGCCCTTACTCAATATTCATATTCTCTCAAGAATCAAATACAGTAGAACTAATGATCTTATCAAGTTACCTAGCCCCAAGACCCTAAGATCCCGGCGCGATGATGATAAGCTTATATTTGAGTTGAGCATATATTTGATTACAGCATATAGTAGATTAGCATTATTAGCCTAACGCCCAACACCAAAGCTTGGCCCCAAACATTAAAATAACGTCTGTAGGATTCTTACCACTGTGACGTATATTCAGCTTGTACTCCAAGTACTCCCTACTGTACCGTCCTGAACCCACGCCCAATCTAATCCCATGCTTTAAACCCACTTGTCGCAGATCTCATCATCCCATCCCAAGCAATTATAGTCTTCTACTGTAATAATAGGTACCGTAGGATTTCTCAGTCGTTAGCGCATCATCTTCCTCATCTAAGCATCAGCATCTAACTGATATCAAAAGCTTTGGTTGCATTCTTCTCTTTTCCCCAGCTTGCTTGTGAGTTTACTTGCAGGGCGTGGCGAAACCCCTGGTTATCCGATTCTTCCTCTCTTTTGCTTTTCCATGTAGATTGATAATTTCTGATATCTGATATTTAATCAAGGAGTCGAGGCGAGGCGAGGACCCTGAATCTTACAATCGTTTGGGTATTGATTCGAGGACTTCCGTTGGGGTTAAAGATAGTCTTGATAATATCACAGCATATCGTATTACTGTATTTGCATGTAGATACTACCAATATTATCACGAACGAATGAATTGACGATTAGTTTTTACGAGTGACAGGGTACCGGTTTTATGTAGCCTGAGAGTCATTTCTCGGGAATACTACCTCTACGTACCTGGGAAATAGAATGTGAATGTGCAGATTCTCGCTTTTCGCTATTTCGCGGATATCTCGCCATGTACATGTGAGATGAGGTTGATGTGGTATTGTAAAGAGAGTATTGGAGAATCTTAATAGGGACCCTAGATCTTCACATACTATTTCTGCATTTCTATCTAAGACCTAGGTATACCAATTCCGAAACAGATATCTTCCGTATACCAAATCCCGAAGGAATGGATGGGGTCCTGCTGAATTTAGAATCGTCATGGTTGGTTATTTTCATCTACAACAACAACTACATCTACACCATCATGCAATCCGGCATTTCAATCCAACCCCCCAAGATTCAAATCCATATTCATGAGCTGGTTCATGGATAATCTCTCAATATAATCACATGCATCATTGTAGGATTAGCATCATCATCAAAAAACGTGGAAATAAGGATCAAAGTCCTAATCTACATTAAACTTCTGACTGTATACCAACTTTTCTCGCACAATATCCAACAAATACTCGGCGTTTTTGGCCCATATATCGTATATTCTCGGATTATGACAAAGTCATAGAATGCAGAAGAAAACACGGCTTCCCGAACGGAAGACATCTAATCTAACTCATCGTTCTCGTCACATCTAATGGCCGCCTCTCCTCTCATCCAGTAGCTTCTCATCTCAAGCTACCTCTGCAGGTTCCAATACACTTGAATATATTCCGCCATATATAATGCCAGTAGATACATAGTCACTTGTAAATACTGTACATCACTTGATGATCACATCCATAGCAAAATCGGGTACATATCATAAGCATAATAGCGGAATTAGCTTCTAGGGGCTTAACATATAGAACCCACTCTTCAGCAACCTTCACTTGCACAAAACCAAAAATGGGGCTTTGGCTATGTATTTTTCTGAGTGTTTGATATGATGCTACGCACATACCTAGTACGACGTGAGTTCTAATCCCGGATGCGTGGGATGAGGAAAAGCACTTTCATCGAATATCCTGGCGAAATGAGCTTATCATCCACTTTTGAATCTGAGCCGAACGCCCATGGCCAGAGAGAGGGACGTCGGTGACCCCGTCCGTGACTCTTGTCTATGGCCCCGTTGCCGACAATAGTAACATGTGCAACCTGGAAGGGATCGATCATGCTGTAAAAAGAGGGATACATCACGAGCCAAGAAATTATTTTTATTCAAAGACTAGTTCTAGGTCTACGGTGCCTCGATCGACGTTTAAAATAGCCCTAGTCCTTAGTTTCCGCGTCGCTAGATGCGCTATCCCCGTGTTATTGTTCTTGGCAGAGCGAGCAGAGCATATGAATAAAACCCGAGAAACTTCTACATATATACTAGTTTGTTTTCCTTCTTTCAGATCCAGCTTATTGCAGATGCTGTAGATGCAGGTGGATAACGATTTCTTGTTCCTTATCTTGTGAAATGGTAGTAGTAGCTTTTGTCATCTTTGTCAGGAATTTGTCGCTTACATACAAGAGTGTCGAATATGCAAGCTCCTCAATTGAGAAGTCCGCAGTTGACACTTAAGTACTATCGAACTTCCTTTTAAGGGAGAGATGCGCATATAATGTACCGCCGATTTGGAGGGAGAGATAACCTTATATTGAGCTACATTATACTGGAAACGGTGAAAGTGCATGTGTATTCGAAATATGCATGTTAAGATTGTTCTATGAGTGAGTCAAAAGGTTCTATTGCATGTAGCCTTAACGTGACGCGCTTTTAATTTCCCCCTCTGCTTCTTCAAGAACTGCATGGGATCAGTGAATGGGAAAGTGCAGGGTACAGTAACAGCGGCTTAGAAGACGTATGCAAGGAGAGATCTCGCAAACCACATATCGAGATGTGCGACCAACCTACGGGGAGGAAATGAGGACTAGCACAGTCATCAATATATTCTACACAGTTCCCGTTGCTTGCTCTGAGACCCTTATCTCCCAGGTCATCTTATGCGAATGCGAATAAAACGAAGGGTAAGTTTTTTGAATGTAGAGTAGATGATCCTTGGGATGCGGCGTGGGTGCATGAGTGCAACTGACAGGTATCTGACAAACATCTGCATCTAGACTCAAACACCAAACCTTCTCAACGTCAAATATCATAGAGAACCTCGGACCTTTCAAATTTCTCAATATTATAAACCAAACGGAACAAAGGACCAAGATAACCCACAAAATACAACATAAAGTAGTAAAACAGCCAGCGTTCATCGGAACCTCCACCCTCTCTATCCCCAACTACAAATCTCCAAATCTGGGGAACCTTAATTGCCCTTCACTGAATGTGCATGTGGTATCGCTGCTTATTTGCCATATCACCCATACAATCCCATACAACCAACTAGCACAAGTGTTGCACATCCAGCAATCGGCTGTAAGAAGATTGCTACCTAGCTTGTGCTACGTTACAATACATGCACGCAATCTATCAAGTTGACAACCAGTAAATCGTAAATGCATATCTCCAATCTAATCCAATCTGAAGACCTGTGCATGAAGATGCAGAAATCTGCATGGAAATAGATAGTCAGCAAGGCTTTTGATGGGCAAAAGATGATGTGTAATGAAGGGTTAATGGATATACGAGTTTCCGAGCGATGGTGGGAAACTGTAGGGAAAAATTGTCAAGGGTCTAAGTTTAATGAGGGGAAGAAAAGGCTTGAAGGTTTAATGGATGTATGGTGCAATGGAAAGAGCAGGGGAATACGGGTTAATTAATGAGGGGTAAAAGAATGGTGAAAAGTATAGTAATCATTTCATGTGCGAGATGTTTGTGGCCTCTTTTGTAGTGAACAAGAATGTGGAGGCAATGGGATAAGATATCATTCGAACCGGGATGAAAATATATGATTTTTGTGCAACCCGAGTCGGGGAGACCTCGCATAGATCCGAGTTTGATATCACGTTGTCATTGCAACCGTTGCAGGTCCATTGATATGATGGGTTAGATCTGGTGCGTTGCCTTGTATATGATCACTCCTCATGACGACATGGTAACCTATTCATTTAGTTTTCGCCAATTTTTGCTACATGTAGATTTTGATGCATTCGAACTTCTATGCGGCGTGAAGGGCGTCGTTTGATGCCAGGGATGAGATTGGATACCAAAGGCGGGATCTGAACTCTATAATTTTGCATTGTATAGCTGGTACATTTTGCAGGAATGAATCCCGAGATTTGAAGTACATCTAGAACTTATGTCGGTGTTGAAGTGCTCCAATAGGCGGGTTAATGAGCCGCATCGTCGGACCGGTCAATTTGTTCCTTTCGCCAACTATGGGGTGTGTAAGTAAACGAAGGGAATAGAAAAATAATAGTTGATGAGTCAAGTGAGAAGAGTTGAGTGATATGATATAGTTGATATAACGCGCAAGAAAAACACTTACCATCTAAAGCCACCAAAAATCTGCTCACACAATTGTATGCTGCGACCTATATGTCATAGTTAGCTCTCGCTTTGATCCAACCTCGAGTTACCCATTATTCACGATTCCTAGCTTCTTTCACCTTCCTTTCAGTCTCCATATCCCCAAAAATACCCCCCACTTAAAGGTTAACTCACCGTAGCTGTCAACTCCACAATCTCCTTCTCATCAAACCACCTCTTCAACTCCTCGAAAACCTCTTCCGGCACTCTAAACATTCCTAGTCATCTCATCCGTATACCTAATCACTGCCCACTGTTTCCCACTTAACCCCTCTGAATCCCCATTAACATCTCCATTTCCCTCCCTCTCACACTTCTCCCTCTTAAGCACCTCCATCCCCTCATCACTAACTCCTCCTTTCTTTGCCAAGGGTGCATGATGTCCCCATTCATACCAAGCCCCATTACAAATCGCCACCCTACAAAATAGCAATCTCTCTGATATCATCGGCTAACCCCGTTTGTGTTCTTACAGCCCCGAGAAATGAGTTCCAGCCATCTGCTACAGGGGACTGTGCAGTAATGTTAAGTCTAGAGGCTGCAGAGGACGAGGTGCACGACGGGCTTCAACACGTTCGATTATCGCGCGGTCAGAGGGGGAGGAGAACTTTGGAGAGGAGGGGTCGGCGTAGGGGAGACGCATTTTGAAGTGGTAGGTTTGATGGATGAGGTTTGTTTGTGCTTGTATGGGGATTCGATAACGATGAAGGAGGCTATGCTTGATAGATTGAGAGAAAGAGATAAGAGGAATAGGACTAATGATACGATACTTCATACCATTGATTCAAGATTCGCAGAAATCCTTCCTTAAAAAATAACCGCAAATAGCTACAACCTTGTGTGTACATGTATTAATACTACCCCTCAAAGATGTGGGGTTGGAAACTGGCCGATGGGGAAGAATACTTTCCCGGGAATTGGAAAAGGCAGATATGAACGGTACCAGTATAATTACCTTCATATATACGAGGACTGTACTTCTCCAATTTAATTGAGAAATGGTATGTCTCTGCAGCAATGTGTGTGGTTAACATCTTGCCGAGAAGGATGAATTGGTAAGTAGGTAGGTATCTTGCTCTATCAGTCTTGTAGGTTCTCGTATTACCTTCTACTGACGTAGGCAAATGTAAATAGTTCTAGTAAGGTTACGAATAACCGAACGTGAAGAGTGGAAAAAGTGCAGGTACACACACCTACTGACTGCCATGGGATAAGCGACATGTACTACATGGTATTTTAGTATTTTAGTGTTGCAGTATTTCAGTATTTCACGGTGATCACAATAGCTCACAAGATTGGAACTGTTGAGATTGTATAATGTACCTATAGTAAGCATTTCAAGGGATCTAATACATTGTAGCACTTTGGCTATCAATTCAGGTTACCTTTTCGTAATGCTTTTATTCTTGGAACTCGCCTCAAATATTCTGGTGCTATATCAAAATGCGTTAACTTGTCCAATAGGTCTCGAAGGATGTATGTATTAGATCCTTTGTTTCGAAATCAAAAACCCAATATCATATGATTGCTACCAACAATAGAAACTACTAGCATACACGGCCAATTTGACCCTCATCCACCACCATCTCTCTACTTCTAATGCATTATCGGAAACGCCGAAATTTGTAGAATAGCAACAATACACATATTTTTAGCCACAAATTGTTCTATTCATAGCTTTCATTCCGAATCCACCCCCGAAGGACATCATTATCCGCCATTCCTATATTCACAGTTCGTCGCAGAAGAGAGATGTGCGTTCATATATTGTCTGGAGGCTCTCTCTGTAGGAAGTGATCCGTTTAGCAGGAAACATCCAAAGATGCCTTAGAGTTCATGAGAAGAGCAACAATCAATCCGTAAAGACCTGGCAGTTATGTAAGTTCCTGCTCATTCTAAAACGACATCATAAATTCTTACCCAAAACTTCGGCGAAAATCAAAATAAGAATCATTCCGACGAATAGACGTGGTTGTTGTGCTGTTCCTCTTACACCTGCATCACCAACAATACCAATAGCGAAACCAGCAGCCAAACCAGCAAGACCGACACTGAGACCAGCACCAAGTTGAATGAAACCAGTATATAATGCGAGGTTTTGTCTAAGTCCATCGGAAATCAAAACTGATACAACAAGACCGTAAATACCAATGATACCAGCCATAATGACAGGAACAATGTCTGTATGCACATTAGTCGTGCTCTTGAATACCTCATTAATGTAGCTCACTCTTGACGATCAAGTCTGGTCGGAGAAACACCCATTGCGCAGATACCGACACCAGACTTGGCAGTTCCATATGCGGCACCGAAGCAAGTGAAGACGATGGCAGATGTGCAGCCCATGGCACCGAAGAATGGCTATATATTAATTAGTTTGATGCTTTGACATCGATGGAGATTGTTGTTGTTGGATATTGAATCAACGGGTCGTTGGGTAAGACATCGAAGTTGGCACTTGGGGAGAACTAACCGCATATACGGGACTATCATCATTACTGTCAGTACTTGGATCAAAGTATAATAATAATAGTGGTCATATATATCAGGACCAAGTTCATTGAGATTGTTATCTCTAGAGCAAGGCAGGTAGGAGCGGGAGGCGTCAAGGGGATGGCTGTTGAACATACCAGAGATCAGTCATTTTGGCGGTATTGAAGGAAGTACTTGAATTTGTGAAATTATATGAATATCGAGGAAGCTCTTAAAGAAACGATTGAAGAATTTGGTTGATGAGAAGTTGAGCTTGTAGAGTTGATGGATGAATGATATCAATGGTTTCAATGTGGTTTGTACGAGTTGTTTCTTGATGAGGCTTCTCTGGCAAGCTTAGCTTTTCGACCAATCAAATTATGGATTAGCGCGTAACGCTTAAGCGAAGATGGCTTGGCCGATAAAGATTAATCTCTCCATGGAAAAAACCCAACCAGAAAGATTTTATTTCATCAACTATAAATCTTTTGCAAGTCAACCCACAGGGCGAGCCAACGCAAGGAACCCTGATAGAGTATTTCATAAGGAATTCTTATTTTCCCAGTACATCCTTTAACAAAACGTATGTACTTTTATTCCATCCCATTCTACTGGTCGCAAAGTCTTCACTGAGAGGTCAAATTCTAACGTTCCATTCGATAGTTAACTCAATTCCAAACCAAATTTACAATGGCTGAGGAACAAAACGAATCAGCTGCTTGGCCCGTTGGTAAGAATCTTGACTATACTCTTGCGACTTGATCTTTACTAACTTGTTACTCCATAGCCGACAGCACTCTTTCCCAAGAGATTCTTGACCTTGTTCAACAAGCTCAGCATTACCGCCAATTGAAGAAGGAGCCAATGAGACCACCAAGACTCTCAACCGTGGAATCAGTGAGATTGTTATCCTCGCCGCTGATACTGCCCATTGGCCATTCTCCTCCATCTCCCACTTCTCTGCGAAGATAAGAACACCCCTTACGTTTATGTACCATCCAAGACTGCTTTGGGACGTGCCTGTGGTGTCAGCAGAGCTGTTATTGCTGCCAGCATTACCACCAACGAAGCATCCGACTTGATGGGTCAAATCAGAAGCTTGAAGGACAAGGTTGAGAGACTCCAAATCTAAGAGCTGAGTTGGATGGATACATTGGCAGACGCTACACCTTAACTGTGTGATGGCGATCAGCGCTGGATTACAGAGGAAAGAACCTACACGTTGAGGATAGGAAAGGAACCAACTTGTATAATCAGTTACAAGTCAAAAATACAAATTCATTACCGGGAATCTACTGGCCGAATTGTGGACAACATTCATTTCCTTGGCATTTCTTCTGATGCGTCAATTTTTTGATACAGATGCTGTTTTCGCAAACCTTATTTTCACATATTTGAGAACACCGAATGTAGCTCCCCGTGCCGGGCGTTAATATCTGTCTCAATCCACTTTTCCCATGTGTAAATCCGCAGTTCTGACTACATGCAATGGGAAGACAGATCATCACAGGTACATCCGACGAATGAAAAACTTCGAACGAAGTTCTATATATTTACATGGGCATCAGGGGTATCTTTCAATATTCGAATTCCGCTCAAACATATGGTTCTTAGTATTCGAATTGACAATGGTTCAAACTTCAGACGAGAACTTCCTTATGGTACCTACTAACTAAATTAAAATACAAATGATGTCAGGGTGGAAGTTGCGGTGCCTTGATTCACTAAACAAAG
The DNA here is from genome assembly GCA_003260565.1 of Monilinia fructigena. Classification (NCBI taxonomy): domain Eukaryota; kingdom Fungi; phylum Ascomycota; class Leotiomycetes; order Helotiales; family Sclerotiniaceae; genus Monilinia; species Monilinia fructigena. The sequence continues at coordinate 670,678 of QKRW01000016.1, read as the reverse complement.
CTAGAGGTTGGGATGCATGCTATTCATTACTTTCATACTCGAGAACCGATCTCGAATTTCTTTGAATTCACCATCAGCGAGGTGAGCAAAGGTACGTACACATACTCATCGAAGTGATGAGAACTGTGTAATTCTACTCTAAGTTTACTAGTCTAATTCTCTACCTATACAAATCATGCTTGACGCTCTACATCTAACGATAGCCATTAACAAAAAGCCACACCATAATCTATATATTACAGACACCTTTACCCCCTATCACAACTTACTTCTAAATCTCTCCGTCTGGTCGTTCCGAACGATATTATCATTATCCGCGTACGGATCAACTGTCAATCCATTAAGCGGATTCAATTGACTAGCTCTATAAAAACATGTCTTCATAAACCTTACCATCTTTTCTCCCCAGCGACGAATCAAGTTGCCAATCGGGGAATTCCCATGCATCAACAAGGCGTACTGCGTGTGGTCTAACCTCCTCTAGTAAATTCATCACACTCTTTTCTCGCCAATTGAATTTGACGCACGGTGACAGCAGCCGAGGAATAGAATTCCGATGCCTCTTTTCAAGAGTGTTCAGAGCGTAAAGACGGTAAAGTTTGTGGAGTACGTCCGATAGTTCAGCGTCGAGTTCGGAGCAAAGCGACTCGCTTTGGAGAGCATCGTAGAAGTTCTTCACGACAAGATATTGAGAATGAGCCGTGCTGAGACGCCAGAAATCGACAAGAAGAGAGTTCCATGATTCCTTTTCAGCATCGCGATGTTTCAGGGCTTCAAAAGTCAAAAAGGATGCCCCTCCATGCGAAAGCGGCGACAATATCACTATCCGAGCCAAGAACGTCATGAGCGGCACCGATGTTTTGCTTTGGAGGAAGGTTGTGAATATTTTCGTCGTGTCGTTGTTGGGGGCATTTCCTTTCAACACGGCTCGAGCAGGATTTGAGAAGATATCGAGGCGACTTGCTGCGTGAGCATTAGTGTCTCCTCAGGTTTGTACTGGGAGGTAATCAAATACCAAGTGCCGATACCACTGAAGTTTGAGTATCCGTGACCACCACACGCTTCTTCGGCGACTTCAAGCCTTCAGCAGCAGTTGTGCTCCAAGCGCTTGAGGCCGCATGATTGTAGCATGTAATCTGCTATCAATCGCTAAGAGTGAAGTTCCTCGGGACTGGCACCCTATTGCCATCAGACATTCGCTGAATTTGTTGCATTCCTTCTGGTTGTCTTGTACAGTCCCATCATCGCCTTTCCTGTGAAGTGCAAAGCAAATGTTGCTGCAAGCAACGCAATATCGATATTGTACCATTGTGTAGTCAATAACTTGATTCTCCCCAGCTGCATCGGGCCCAGAATCACGGTCTTGAAATTGTCTCTAACAGCGGCCGATCTTGTTGCGATGGTCACACCCCGAGCAAAGCGGCACCAGATTGAAGGACGATGGTTGATCGGCCAAGTCAAAGTACCGATAAATCAATGATGGTGATGATGGCTTGACGTTGTGGTTTCAGGGTCACCCTGGAAACTTGGCCAGCATATTAATATGGGGAATTTGACATGGTTCAACAGTAGGAATCCGTTATCCATTGTTTGTAGCCGAATTTTGGCCCAATATCACCAACGTAAACCCTTCCAGGGGCTCATGAGTTTTCATATCTCTGATCTGGAGAACGAAAAGGATGTGACCATACGGTTTTGCCCGCATAATGAGTTTGCCATCACTACAGCATGATTTGCAGTCCTTCCTAGAGATCCAATCCCCATTTTGATGCAGTGAGATGTGGCGAGTGAAGAATGAATGTCTTGTCTTCCGGTTCCATGTAGCAGTTGTCTCTAAGCCCCGCACATTCGATCCGTGTCCTAACTCTGTTGTGCATAACATCCTATAGGCCTTGTAGTTCTCGGCAGGTTTCGAGAAATAACTTGTGTTGTTCGGGTGTACGTTGGCCACGTAAGGTGGTCTGAATGTTGGTTAGCATGAGGATATATAACAGACATGAATAACTCACCAGATACATGCTTGAGTGTAACCCATAAGGAGTTGGTTCACTTATGAGCTCATTGGCGACATGATATTCTTCTCACTCCAGTTGTGCTTGACTGTAGTTGACGAAGTCTTCGCTTGGCGAGGGAGTCTTGATCTTAATCCACTCGACCATAAATTATTGTTTGATTTGTCAATATTTTTGTCGGCTTGAAGAATTTTCATATGTACGTTCCTGACGCTCCAGTACCCTTTTGTAAATAAAAAGTTCGAAGAGCTTCTCGACATTACATTAGACTTCTTTCTTCCGCCTCGAGAGCTCGTACCTTGTGGATCCAGGCTTCAATCTTAACCCATTGTGGAGGTGACATTTTGAGTGATTGGTATGGAGAAAAGATTATGATGATGAATTCAAAGGGTCCAGAGGCCTTTTTGATCAATGAATTCGGCTCTCGGGTCAAACACGGTTCAAAGTATATGATGAATCAATAGTTAGGTTCTAGGTAGGTACTTAATAGTTGGAATTCCCAACCAAAGGACCCGGATACCGAGGTACAAAGTCGATGATTGTGATTGGCGATCTCGGTGGAGTAAATAGGGGGTAAAATGGGGTTTCTCCATCTTTATCTCCAGATTACAAATGACTAAACTCATAAAATATCAATATATAAGAAAGAGCATATTTCAATTTTTTAAAAAATTGAGCTTAGTTGTCCCGTTACCATTGTACACTCAATAGGGATTAGATGGACCGTGGATGGTTAAGTGCATGCATGCATTGTGTTACCCCAAACAAAGCCATCCTATTCGCCGTATTGCCATGCCTTGTTGACTTGTAGAACTAACTACATCGCAAATTAACCACAGACAAACCAGAAAATCCCCAGAGAGGAGTGAAGATTAGCACAGCTTACGTAGTTTAATGTGGTTGATGAACTGATCGGAAGTATCAAAAATTGAAACAGCCCGAAGCTTGTTGACTTTGCAATTTACGTTTGTAGTCTATTAATATGTTGACATCGTAGGATCACCTATTGAACTTTCTTCTACATAATACCTATCTGGGTATATCTATCATATCTATTCTAATGGAAATCTGTGGGCTTCGTTATATAGTCTTGCGAGCAGTGGCCAAGAGAGTGATCAATCCCATCTAACGGAAAGCTGGTATCACGATAAATTGACAGTCATACATTGTTGTGAAGTGTATATTAGTGAGCTCTAGGGTACCAGAAATATGGCAATATGCCATATTATTTAGAATCCGTTAAATCACATTATAGTGGGTATTTATGCATATAATGGTAGAAGCTTTAAAAGCGTCCATTTCATCATAATTTATTCCTATTGAATTATTCATTCTAATTGGATTAATCTTCCTTTCTAAACGGTTATTCTATATTATTAGTCCAAAATAGCTTCAAATACTATATTAGCTTCAAAATACTAAGAAGATTATCTCAATCCCACTTTAACTTCTCTTCAATTTCACTTCACTTCATAATATCATCAACTTCACTTCAATACTATCAATGCTATCATCATTTTATAAAAGTAAGTTATTTCTCGTTAAAGAATTACTTTTTTCTATTTCGCTTCCACCTCCGCCCCCCTATTTCGAAAGCATCCCCTATAATAATGTATTAGCCACTTCGATTTCTCAATAGCTTCATTATTAATAACAATAACAACAATAATATGAAATTTGTAATATAACCTAAAATAATATACCTGAATATACCTGAATATACCTGAATATACCTGAAAAAGCAATACGCCTAAATAGATCGAGATTTCGTAATATACTTAAAAAAAGCCTAGCTTAATACTAAGATCAATAAACCAAACTCAAATAAAATGTGGATTACTATGCTAACTTTTATTTACATAAAAAGCTACATCATATTTACCGAAAAAATGACAGCCGCCACATTATCTATGGCAATATGCATGTTTGCCATATTTCTGGTACTCTAAGAGAGTTCAAGCAAGCATTCTCAATTGTGATCAATTGGCTATTACTGCAACAAATTCAACAAGTAGTATCATCATCGTTACTTCTGTTCAATCCTACATATGACTTAAACCTTCCGTTCTTCTTACTTGGGTAGGTAGGCAGTAGCAGCGTCGAGGACTTCGTAGCAACAGTTTCAAAACCTCTCACATAACCTTTAATCATTATTCCATCCTATGTAATTCCCTCTCTATCGTAACCAGATGTCACCTCGTGTCCTATTAAAACGCTGGATTCAACCCTCATTTACTTAATGCTCCTGTTTCAAGTTATTCGTGTATATTTAAACCATTATCATCTCAATGTCAATACCTCCACAGGAACCGCAACAAGTGCCTGCAACCCCACCAGGACACGTCGTTATTGGAGGAGGTAGATCTCAGTCGAGGTCTGATCAATTGAGCCAGATCTTGTGAACAACAACGTCGAACTCAAGATACTGCATAGAGGCATGCGTGAGTCCTTAAGTTGGCGAGCGTGTCTAATGTATCTGCCTGCCTGCTGGTAATCATCATAATCATTGGAATGGTCTGTAGTGCCATGTATTATCATGAATGGGAGGGCAGGGTTGGCTCAAGTTAACAAAGAAGCTTCGAAGGATCTGACCAATCCCAGAACTTTCACAAGTATGTCTGCCATCGAGACAGCTGGGACTTGACAATTTGACATTCGCTCTGACTTCAAGAACACCAGTCACGTACCATACTATACCTGTGGAGATCAGCAAAAATAGTTGTGAGGCATACGCCCATCCTGTAAGTCTTCACTTCAACTTTCCGTTCTGTCCATGACTACCATATCTATTTATCGCTTGCTACAGGAGATTGCTGCCCTCAAGGTATGGTCTGTCACCTACAACTCACACCACATCTGGCATATACTGTTGTAATGGTACATTTTCACACTCCAATTGTCGCATCTTGAGAGATCACGCGAGATGTAGACCAAAACTACTTTGAGTGCCCGGATGACTTGGGAGGGGGTGCTGTCCCAATTCGACAATGTTATAAATCAATGCATCCACGTTCAAAACCATCTTCCGTTCGGCCATCAAATGGCCAACAGTTACACACTGGCCAGCTCTCCGGTAAAAAGAAAGAGAAATAGCACAAGGATCACAGCTTCTAATATAAAATTTGGCGTACTGGTTATCCTTCTCGAATTGGATTCTGATCTTTGTGTGCTGTGATGGGGGATGCTGTGATGGAGGCTTGATATAATATTATGCATCGGACTACTGATGTACAATACTATTACTGCCTTATTACCAGTATTTGGCAAGCCAAGTAATGATTTAAGTATCCTAAGAATGAACGGCAGTTAACACACTGAGCTGCTGAACCACTGAGCTGCTGATTGGCAGAACTAAGAAGTGAGGCATTAATTAATCATCCTTTGTGCAAACGATACTTGGCCAACTCACGGATGTTTTCCTATAAAACAGACCATAGATAGTAAGCTCATTCATCGTAGACTTTTCTAACATTCTGGAACATTCGAAGTCCACTCAATTGGCATGGTTCGAGGATCACGGAGCCTTCTCGTGTGCTTTGATACAACGGTATTCCTCTTATTTCATTACCACTACTAATTTTTGGATGAAAGCAAAAGAAGTCAAAATCTATCGAAGGACGCGAACCCAATCAGTATAACAGGCTGACAACTGCTGAGCTGAACGTTGTTAATCCCCCCTCTCTTCTGCATTAAAGAAACACACACCTTTCGACCAAGTCTAGCTCTTCCTTTTTTGCCCTCGATCCCGAAAGTTGGATGTTATGATAGTGCACGACCGCTATTATCCAAATAAACTAGCTCGAGAACAGACTATACACCATATCACTTGGTACGATGTAGTTATTAACAAGGATACTTTGTTGCTGATGTATCGATTTTCGTTCATCTCGATTTTCCCAAGGTGATCTTCATTTAAGTGGATATGAAGCGGGATAGTTGTACAGCTTCAAAATGTTTTGACTTTGTGCTGTTTTGTGAATGTTATGTTTGCTATCAATTGCCACATCTTTTTGATTCATAAGCCTTTTGTAAATGACTAGATAGCTGGCAGCCAACAAACCTTGAAAGTCGAAGTCTAATGAGTAAGTAAACCGAGCACGAGTTTCTCTCGGAACTGTCCACATAACCTAGAAGCATTCTAACTGTTTAGTTACCTTTGCCTAGGAGTAAGATGTCAGCGATGAACTTGGGGAACGCAACGTACGTACGAGTATCTCGTTCTGAACCTCACACCATTCCGAGACTAATAACAGTTTGCAGATCAAAACGCGTGATTCAACCAGGATCTGTTACCATAATTATGTGTTGCGCCAGTGGCAGTAAGCACCGTTTTTGACCCATATGCAGCACCATTTGGTCGTAGAGCATGCAGGGCTCGGAACCTACTCCATTTTCTCAGAAGCGTAGAGGAGCCGGCGTAGAGTTTTGAAGAGGGCCGGGCCACTCAAGTGCTTTGCCAAAATGGCATGAGATTCTAAAGTTTAATATAAAATCTTATCATATCGATCAAATCAAATCAATTTCAAAAATAATACTAAGTTTTTGATTTTCGATATAAATCTCACGGAGTACTGTCTAATACTCCATTCATTCTGATTTGATTTACAAAACTACAATCTATTGAAATTTATATCAAATTTAATAGTTAGTGAGTGAGAGATTATTTGTACTGTACTCCGTATGGTGAAGAAATTCGTTAAATCTTCAGCCCGGCCTCTTCAAAAACGCGTCTTAGAAACAAGCAAATGTTAATTGTTGGATCGGCCATGATTGGCTTCATCTGATGTTCAGATCCTTCGCACGAGCCAATCTTTGGTCTTTGAGCATATCCAGGGCGGTGCATAACAACCCTTGGCATGATTTGTGTATATGCAGTAGTAATAAGCTCTACTCGTACAGCAAGATTCATGAGCCAGTCTGATATGTAGAACCATATTTGCCAGGGAGAAGGCAGAGGGAAGGAGGGGAGGGAGGGAAAGAGCATGGATGGTCAAAGAAAGGCTTGCCATCTTTTTTCTTTGGCCGTGACTCCTTTTTCAGTCCTTATGATTTAGATGTCCTAGTTTTCATCAAGGAAACCATATAGCTTCAGTTGAGACAGGGGTCCTTGTCAACGCTTGTCATTCATTTTCTACCTTGCTTGTATCGTCTCGCGAAAAAGTTTTATATATCCACTATATAAATGGTATCGTCGTATCGGTAACATTAGGCAGGTTTAGCGGTAACGCGTTTCACGTACTAAGATGTCACACTACGGGAAATTAATCAGGTTGATATTCATTTATCACCAAAGCCAGCAGGTGCTGAAGGCAAAACCCAGGTACCGGTAAGCTAGAGGGGTGTCTTGACTATGTTGGGATTCGGGATGTGCCTTTTTATTTGCGCTCAAGCTTGGAGACGGTAGTTGTTAGCTTGAATATAACGTATCTCCGCATACTTATGGCAATATGTATCCATCGTCTTAAGTCGGTACCATCTTGATTTTCTACATCGTAACTCTTTTGGTCTCGTCTATCTAGGAACCCTTAAGTCTCGAGAATATCTTATCAACCAGTATTACGGGGCTCAACCTTTCTATACAAAAAAGGTAGACTTTTACAGCCATGTCTCTACTGTTTTATAAAAGGCCGGATTATACCAATAAATCAAATGGTCCTATCAATGCTACAAGAATGTCAAAACGTTATGTTGCAAAGAGCAAAGAGTGGGTAGACTCTGTCTTGGCCGGATCAATCTGGCTAACACTACCCAGATTCTGCGCGTACAATCCCCCGGGGCTAACTTTTGAAGATGTGCTTGAAAATCGATCGCTTCCAGTAGGTTTGAATCGTCAATTTACCTGACGATGTAATGTTTACTGATTATCGTCTCAGCCATGCTCGTTAAGTGACTTTATGATCTCGTATACATCGAGCACGATGCAGAGACATCTACAGTTTTATTGTGGTAAGGACTATGTTCGACGATTCGAGGCCCTTCCAGAAAAAGAAAGCTTTCCCAAGAATGGTTATAGAACCAGCGGAGCTCATAACTCTTGCCCGAGACACAGAGAAGAATGAGGGAAGAAAACGAAAACGGCAATCGATTACAATGATGTACAATGATATGATGGATTTCGATGGAGAAGAAAGTGCAAAGATGGTCTTTCTCCAACTATCTCTCAAGGTCGATATTTTTTGCCGGTGGCCTATTCGTAGCCCAACAGCTGCTTCAATATTATCAAGTAGCACAGATAAAGGCTCAGGGAAATTCGGGCCAGGCAGGTCTCAGATGGCAACCTTGGTGTCCAACTTTCGTCAAACAAAAATGCTAGTGCTAATTACTATCAGTCACTATACAGCCTATGCGAGAAGAGGTCAACCGTGTGTGCGTCATTACATTGCTTTCGATTCAGATCGAGAGCTTAACCTATCTCACAAAGACCGTGCTTTTGTCTACATGCTCTTCAACACACAACCCATCCTCGGCCTTCTTACCCGCCTTGACCATAGCCGAAGCTGCACTTCGAGGTCAATCCCATCCGAACTTTATTAGATGGTCTATATGCAACGGTAACCGACCTCGTGTTTTCTTCGTCCGAACTATGGGCGTCAGCAACACGATAATTGGATTTGTGATGGCGATCTTATTGGTCCTATCAAGCGTCAGTCGTGGGTGGAGAATATTCGCAGGTATACAATGGTTTCTTGGTATCACCACATTAATTGCACCTACAAAGGCCTTTGTATCATCATGCACCAATCCCAAACCGCAATCTCCGACCGTGGAACAAATACTTGAAGAAGAAGCTGACGAAGAAAATGGACGAAACTCTTTCGAAAGCTCATCTCAGCGACGCATAAAATTGGCACACGTACAGGCGACGATAATGACAAGAAAATGGACGACGTATCAATATGTCAAACCTCGACACTCTCGAGTTTTTGGACCAAAGAATGATACAAGAGAATTCGAGGAGAAGTGGGGAAGCATCTACAAAAGAAGAATTTGGTGAGAAGGGTTTTTGACAAGACTGTCTGGACTCAGGAATGAGAATTTGAGGTTTGCTGCAGGATAAGATTGTGATGGGAGCCATTGCTTGGAGTTTTATCATCACGGTTCCGTTGACGGTAATCTTTGTGGCATTGCAAAGGGAAACTTCTATTAAGTTTGTGACTTTGCGAGTTCATAATGAAAGACAGTCTTTGGACGGTGGATGGAATTGCCGCGCTTTGGTGGTTTGATACATTTTGGATATATTTGAATGAGCTTATGTCTATAACACCAGAGTGGGGAGGTTTTTTCTAGTGTTTTTGCTTCACCGTATATAGTTTCAATTAATTCCTTCATACGTCCCTCCACACTTTTCGAAACTCGTTTCAAAATACTGTAATATCTGCAGCAAATGCATTCTAATTTCGAGTCACATAGACTGGTAGAAGCTTCTTCCAAGTATGGAGATCCCAGTGAACTTTCTCTCTCCCGCCCACGGGCTTTAGTTTTTAGTTAGAGAGATTTGGAAAAGATTTCATGGGTTGGAGAACATGAAATTCCATCTCCCTGGTTCAATTTTCAGATCATATGGCAGAGCAGATATATAGAGTCTATCAGAAACGAGACTATCTCCACATAGACTTTATCATTTTGCATGTAAGTGCGTTTCGTGCCCCTATATGCACATACACTTTCTGGTGTGTAACGCTTATACTATATATGCGATTCGCTACAACTAAGAAGTAAGCTCGCTTGTGAAAGCATTGGCCTACGAACGTATAGAATAAGGAAAAGAAAAGCGGAAGCGCCTTTCCAAATGGAGGGAAGGAACCGCGGGAATAGAGGGAAACTGCACTGCCTTTGGTATAGGGACTGAAGGACAGGGCGCGAGGAGTACCGTTAGGTATAGCAATGGACTATATATGGGAGGCGCACAGGGAGGCCTTGCCTTCCGTCGCGGGCCCGTCTCTAAATACACCCTTCGGGAGGTCAGAACTAGCCAATCTACATAGAGACGTTAAACTATAAATAAATAAATAAATAAATGTAAGTGCGCTGGGTAGATTTTGGTGATAAGATGAAGAAGATTTGGTCATTTTATATGGAAGATCCGATTGTGAGATTATGCTCATCCCAGATGGGGTTCATCTTCAGAAGTCTTGGATACTTGCTCATTATTAATGGGAACTTATCTTTTGCTATAGCTACCTACTTAATGTGTAAATCATCAAGTGGGATCTAGGTACTGCACAAAGCAAGCAAACGCCACTCGTGACCTCGAAAATGCAGTCAAACATAGAACTTCTTGACATTTCCCACCCCGCTTCTTCAGTTCAATGGAATCATTGATTGGAATCCGACCTCTTAAAGATGTCAGGGGACAAGCGCAATAATGAGCAGTTCAACAGTCGCCCCAACTCTGTATGTTACCAGTTGTGGTATGAGAATATCCTTTTCCCTCAACTGATATACGAAAACTCACTTTATGGTATAAATGTATACACCGGAGCTCTGAGAGTTGTCAGGATACCAGCCTTGCATGTATCTGGATCAGAATTCAGGACTGACTACAGTTCTTGCTGGGCATATGTTGGGGCTAATAGTGCAGATCACAATGCAACGGAAGTCATTTATTTAGCCCCGCAATTTGAGTAATTCCTCCAGTATTGTATTCTAGACATCTTCAGGTGTAGGAAAGAGCACGCAAACCAGCAGCAAAAACCTCGAGTTCCCCGTCAGTTCCATTCTTGCCTCCTTCGCTCCTAAATTTTGCTACTACCTTATCGGGTTCTAAGTCCTACTTGGATCAGCATATACAGCCATCACGGCCATCAACATCATATATATCCCGTTATTCAATGGAAGCGCAATACCTCTCACTCTTACGAATCTTATGACTTTTGAGAATCAAATCAGTACGGTAAGATGGCCCAGGCTATTCGAGAGACGCAAATAGTAAGTTTATATTTCTTTAGCTTTATTCGCTCTCACTATCATCTCTGGCTCTAGATCCAGATCGAACTTTGGCTCCACCTCCAATTACAAGCTGTAAAGCTGGTGGACACGGAGCTGTCAGGAACCAATTCTATGGGACGTGAGTGATTTTAAACCAAGTCTTGTTTTAACTCGCCACCTATAAACCCCGATAAAACATGATAGATGAATCATCACGTGCTAATTTACCACTATCCTGTTACATGTAGGTAGGTGCAAAGGGCTAATTGTGGGCATACACGGATATATTAATAGCTGATCGCTTTAGTAAATTAAAGGCTGATCCTGAGGTTTTGATAGGAAACCTTGGGTTGGGTTTCCTTGGCATAATAAATCAAACCTCCTGCCCCTATCTCAACGGTTCATTGATTTGCCTCGAATTATCCAAATCGGGGTTCTGCACATCGAAATTCTCGACACAAAATTAGCCTCAGAATATTCTGTGGCCTCAATTTTGCAATAATATCTTCTGTCAGAAACCCCGATAATTAGACTGATGTTTGACGGTTTACGGTACCCATGGCAGCAAACCTAACGTAAATCATACATTCAATATATTACAGTTATAATGTTATGAAATTCGGTTTTTAACAAAGGAAAAGGTTTTGAGATTTAGCTCGTGTATCGTGTTAATCTGGAAAGTTCGATACGTCGACGTTTGAAATATTAGAACATACGCGGCCAGTCGAAGAATGGTAAGGATATGCTTTTGAAAGGGCAGTGCCACCAAAACTTATTTCGATTGATCTAACTAACCGAAGAGCTTCAGATTAGAGGTGCGTCTGGACTTTTAACAGTTCCAGTCTATTATTATCTTGCAGGAAGTCGTCACACCCCGATACTGCAGAGTCCACGTTCTGTTCTGCAACCTGAAGTTGGATATTTAGATCAGCTGTATGGTTCTGTTTGAGGTCTACGTACAACAAGGATTCCATATGCTATGCTGACGCTCCCAGTACATAAGCAAACGCAAGAAAAATCAATTGAAGGGGAAAATGTATATTATAGAATCTATACGCCGTTGCACAGTGAAAAAACAGAACACCTAAATATACCAGAGAATGGCTCCAATATAGTGGGCATTGCTCATAGTACACTACTTTGGGGGTCAATGATATTTTCCATCTTTACTGCAGCCATTCTCCTGAATAATACATTCTAAACCGAATTCTTGAAGCACAACATCGCCTACCACCCATCCATTCTCGCATTGTATTATTTTCATTGGTCAGATGCTTGAATAGATCTCCAATTAGATGGCAATGGTCGAGTCATTTAAGACGGTTAAACATCAGACTTCTAGATCTATGACATCATGAATGCCATTTCAATGCATCTTAGACTTTTGTCTAGCTTCCAGTCTCAAAGAAATATACTTTGCTGTCGCTCTAAGCGCCAAAGGAATTTCCTTTATAGCTTATACAGGAGCTTGATGAAATCGTGGATTGTATTCAGGTGATTAGTAATTAGGAAATTCACTCAACCGCACCCTCAGATTAGTTCCCCTCAACACCCAAGACCTGGAACACTTTGCTTTCTCCTGATGATCTATAAAAAAATTGAGACATGCGACGAAGAATTAATAGTCCAAGAGAAGTAAACTATTACTAATGTAGTGATCCGGGAGACCTGGAGAGAAATAGATGGTCCTTAGCTATAGTGCAACTTAGGTATATAAGGAATCGAGCATATGAAAGGATGGTAATATAAGGCCATGCCATCACACCGTGTCTTCTGATTTAACATGTATAACGCAAAACTACAAAAAAAAAGATTCCCCGATTTCGTGTGAGTGAAGGACAAGCGAGAGCAGATAATAGAATTCATGTGAGACTAACCACATATCCATAGATAGATAGATCTTCAACCATTGCACAACAGTGGCTCGCCACAGCAAAATACATTGTGTCACGCAAGCGCAACACCAAGTGAAAGCTAATAAGCCAGGAAGGAATCAAAGAAGTATATGTGTGTTCACAAATTCGAAGATTGAAGGGGAGAATTGACTATGGCACCGTTACCAGCAGCAAAATGTCCTAATCTAAACCATTATTACCCGTAAACCTTGTCCATTAAACCTGCATACATCATATGAGAATGTGACCAAAAATGCCCTGCTTTGCGGTTGTCTAATTTCTCACTCACACTTTTCTCTTTATCCTGCAAACTGTTGCATTTAAAGAAGCGGCATAAAAGTTAGACGGTTAACGTTGAGACAAGGCTTGGAAAAAGGTTCCGAGTCAGAAGATATTCCAGGTTGCCAATCTCATGCAGGAATGTTAGTGAGTATGCAAGATGCCCCTCGTATTGTGGAACTGGAGACTTCGAGGTGATGTTTGTCCAGGAAGTTACTTTCTCTTCTCGCCGGTATACAACGACTTCTTCTCCAAAGAAAAAAATGCAGCACGTGATATACACGTGACATGTGATATCGGCTGAGATTGGTCAGGCATTACGTACAACATGCACATGTATCTGTACGCGCAGAATCAAAATGTCAGAATGCACTCTGAGTGGATCAATCATTGCTGCGAGTAATACTTTATGATCCACCTATACTTCATTTACCCGCCAGCACTAGAACTGATGTGGGATTGGTTTGTGCTGGACAATTGCATTGCATCGTGACGGGATTGGTATGCATGCATATTGGTGGCTTGATGTCAATTTTGCTAAATACAGAAAGCAAGCGGAGAAATAAATGGTCGTAAATGCAAGATCCTTGAGAAAATAATGCAGCTTTTATATGGCAGTCACCATGGGTGAGGGGCAATATGGAGGGGCGGAATCGATTAATTGGAATGATCACTCTTGCGACCACTTTGAATTGGAGAGGATATCACTGGCGGTAGATGTAAGCAGATGAAGGAAAGGCACAACAAATAATGTGATAGTGTAAGGGCCTTTCAAAGAAAGTTTAGAAAACTTGTCTGAGGTGATGAGTTGTGAGTTGCGATGCTCAAAGTTCAATTGTGGTAATTGTTGACCGGAAGAGGCTTGGAGTCTTTCATAGTAAAGCTGTTGTTACCTATATTTCGTATTGAAGCCGAATTGTGAGATTTGTGAGATGAGATAGTCAACCAAGTGCTCAATCTAAGCCTTGAGCATAAGTGCGATTGTACGAGGACATAAGCGGGAAGTGTCCAATGTACGACAAGGCTGATGTGACATAAAAAAAACCTGTCACTGTGATAATCAGAATTTGGACCCCTGCTTGCCACGCCGTAGCTAACTCATGCCTCATCATTTACTTCACCGATTCATCATATCAACTAGAAGAGTGGTAGAAAGATGGTTGATCGGGTTTCTTCTGCAATCAACCATTCTTCCATTACACTTGTGCGAATCATCGATATCGTACTGCTTTGCTGACTGAATTGAACGATCATTTACTTCAAAAAGGGCTTGATGGCTGATGACAACCTGATGACTATCTATTCATCCGATATAGAAAAAAAGTACGCAAGCTCATTATTAACCATGTCAATTCCCGCAGAATCATTCGAGGCACTTGACTTACCTCAGTTGCCTAGTGTACCTCGACTCTTCTTTCCCTCTACAGTAACTCCAAACTATCGTGGTTTTTTGTTGTGATCATACATAGTCTGTATGTAAAGAGATCAGTCCCTCTTCATTCTTTTCCCTTGTGAATAATTCTCTCTTCGGCTAAATTTCAATGCAATATAGTAAATCTTAAGAAAAATCTCCACTCTTCAAAATAGATACAAGTACCCATCTATCACCAGAGTTCGCAGCATTCGCTCTTCAGGGATTGTTTTAAAAAGGTTGTGATGGAATCTTATTGTGATAGGATGGATGTTTACATTTTGTTCTCCCACCGGGGCCACCAGTATGACCTCAAATTAAGCGAAGATGATTGCTGGTCTTCCTTAAGTCTAAGTGGTTGGAAATAACAAGGGTTTAGTCGCCAGAATACTAGATTGGCTTTTAGTTCCCGTTTGTTTCACCTGCTTACGCGCCCAACGACTGCAGCTCACCTTGATCACCTTGGGTCTACAAAATTGATTTTTCCTTGAATTTTGTCAATTGGATCGTATAATTCGTGTAGCCCAGATGTATGGTAATCTATCCGGACTGCATATGCATACATTGAGCAACAAACTAACTTCTTTCCCCTCATCAATGGTTGCAGCCCCCCCCTGCTCAATATTGTTCTTGGTCGTGCAACTCTTGTATGCGGACGTGGTTTACAGGATGCTTGGATTTCAATCAACTCTACGCCGTACCATAGGTAGTTCTGTGGTGGGCGTGGTGGGCCCATCCAATGATCAATATCAATGACCATGACGGTCTCATCTTCCTCCGCGACCATAAAGGGACGCTGTGCCCCCTCTCAAAATATCTCTTTTTTCTCTTCAGCAAGCAGTCAATTCATCCAAGAGCTAGTCTCCTTCATTTTCCTCCCCTTTTTTTCGTTTTCTTCCCCTTTTTTGTTTTTTACTCCCCGTTCAAAGAGCTGTGCTCTGTAATTACATACCAAAATCTTTACTTTCTAACCATTCTATCAAGTTGCCGGTCAACTTTTTAATTTTTATTCACAAATCTCCTAATCCATACAATCCGAATTATACCTCCAAAGACTAGTCTCTTCTTGCTCGAATCAGCCAATTTCAGTACATCGAAAAAATTTCGTCATAGCATTTTGCATTAAGAATTTCGAAACTAACCAAAATGGCCGCTATTCAACTTTCATTTTCTCTCCGCGTTTCTTCCAGTGTTAAGACCGTTCACTTACTTGGTAGCTGGGATAACTACGCTGGTCAACTTCCCCTTGCTAAGGATAAGACTTCTTCAAAATCAGGTAGCTGGAAAGGTACTTTCAGATTCCAAGGCACAACTCTTCAACCTGGTCAAAGATATTGGTATTACTACATCATTGATGGATACCATGTCTCACACGACCCTGCCGTATCATCAACTACTGAACCAACTACCGGTCGCGTCTTGAATATCCTCGATATCCCAGTCGAAAAGTCCTCGAGTCGATCATCCAAATCCAGTTCATCAAGCTCCAAGCATTCTTCCAGTTCAAAGTCATCACACTCCTCACACTCATCTTCCCGCAGAGAATCTCGCCGCGACTCACATCTTAGCGTTGATATCCCTAAAGGACGACCCCTCTCTATTTCTCAAATCAAATCTCCTAAACCCATGACTCCACACGCCACTAAGCATATCCTCGAAGCAGATTACGCCGCTGGCCCAACCGTAGACGAACTAACTGCTCGCTTTGGTGCCACCACCATGGAAGAGTACGATGACTATGACTACGATCTTCCAGGATCGCCATCCTCGTCCGTCGGTTCTACCATCTCCGATACCAGTGGTACTAGCTCACCATCTTCTGCTTCGAGTATGAGCGATTATTCATCAGGTTCCAACACATCGGCCTGCACGTGTGAAAGATATGGAATTACGAGAAAGGGGGATAGAATCAAGTTGGATTGTGGGGGCTCCCGATGCGGCTACAGCGACTCAGAGTCCTGTAGCTCAGAGGATGAGGCTGACTACTCGCGATCATCTCGACGAAATGGAATTGTTGTCCGTCGATGAATGAAAATCTAAAACCCCTGGACTGGAAACATAAACAACACCTGGACGCAAACTCAGCGCCACGAAGAGAGAGAAGTGCCCTTTTTGCCACTCTTCGAACCTTCACCCATTGCAACTTTTCGCTTCTAATGAAATCAAAAATTACGAAAAACACGCGCACATACATCAAGTCAAGTCTGGTACTTGTCTTGATGTATGTAAAACCGGAAGCCGAATCCACGGCGCAAAAACGAAACGAATGAATCATCCACGAATTTCATGTACATTTTTTTTTTGATTCATGCAGTATTGCTTTACCGGCCTGTTTTTTACGAAGAGAAAACCCGGGATACAATTACTATTTTACATGTGACAAGTTTTCATGAAACTATTTTCTGTACTTCTTCATTTTTGGGAAGGAAAAGAGAGGGTTACCACATGAAGAGGAAGGAAAGGGGAAGACAAAATTGCCACAGAGAAGAGGCATAGGTGTAGGATAACGATAGACACATACACTCATGATGAAATGAGATATGGCAGGTCTCTTTTTGGGAATGAAATACAGATGGTCATGATTCATGATGATGAGAAATATTGGCACGAAAGATTGGATAATGATTATGTGTCAAATCATGATGACGATATGATAGATAGATGGGATAGAGGACAATTGAATCTATTCCGCACCATTTTTGAGACTCTTAATAATTGTGGCGTGACGATGAGTGATTTGATGTCAGGTATGATGGTGGCCAATTCTTGGTCTCGTCGACGTTTCGTGTGTCGATATTACATCTACTTCCAGGATACAGCTACTTTACTCTTCTTTTCATCTACCGCCGGCCTCTACACCGACCTGATGTCAAACTTCATCAATTTCAGCCTTCATCTTTGATCCTTATGCCTGTGTTTCGGATCACAGCCCTTGAGAATAGAACCAGTGCGTCTAAAATTAATATCTATCTTCCAGGAAGTGATTTCCAGATATATAAAACCCTCTGTTCACTTAGAGTCAAGCATCTTGATCCGTTCTGGGACGGGAACAGTTCCAAAAGCTAAAATCATGCTATAAATTGCGAAACAGTCAAGGGTATTCGAGTTGTAAAGAACAGAAAGGGTCGATCATGGATTCAGGTATTATTTGGGGAAGAATCTCTCATTTTTGATGATTTCTTATGTTTCTCCACTATGTTCTTTCATCAATGGATTTCAAGCCTATTCAAAGGCTTAGGTGATCAATAGTATGATGATGGTCTAAATACTTTTGTGGAGGGTTATGCTGAAGATAAGATTTCTTCTATTCAAAAGGCAATATAAAATAGCTTTATTCTGATACCCCCAGGTTTCAGCCTATCATCATTCTTGCTATTCGGACAGCACCAAGGTCTGTAACTAGAAGGCACTACAAGGGCGGCGAGATTGTAATGTCAGGAGAAGAGAGTATCAATGAAGAGATGCTGGCAGATAATTGGAGTATAATAGTTTGGAAAGAGGAACGGCCGGAAGGATTACCTGGCTTCTACTACAGGATTCAAAGATGAGATATGGTTCTCATCTATAATTAATGAGATCCGTCCTCGAAAATGTAACATTACGGTCCAAGCATTTCAATAAGAAGAGAGATATCAAGTGCTATGAGATCTATGCGACTAAGTTCTGCCTCCCCCGTATGGTTCCACTCTTATAGCCATAAAAACGAGCATCCGCAGCGATTCTTAAATTTCTTAAAGGTATATCGGATTTTCAACATACACAAGCCATTGTCGGAGTTGTCAGCTTGGGCAACATGAAAGATTACTCGAAGTATCTTGGACCTCAACAGACCTTAACTATCCTCCTGTCGACATTGCTCAGCTACACGAACCCATCCTCTTTCCTCGTCTAACTGAAGTCAAGGCATATATAAATGCCCAGTTGATGAACGATAGATTCAATTCCTCTATTCTCATGCCCGTGAAAGTTCACACTCTTCCGCACAACTCAATCTCCCTTATTGAAACTCTTGACGCCGGAGGTATGTTACAATCTCGAGATACAGCAAATTTTTTAGGAGTTCAAAAATATCTCTTTCCGTCTCGGCTGCACTTTTCAGTAAAAGTAGCAGAATACACAGAATGATCAAGTTTGATTTTGTAGCAGATTGTGCTCCTCGCAGTGCTGCCGTTCCATGTTGTTTTCTGTGGCATTGTGACTGCCAAATTCTTCTTTGAAGATCTTTTGTCACCGCTTGATTCTAGACTGTTATCTATAGGCGAGAATATATATCAGCGAAGAACCATGAGAAGATCGATATATGCGACCTGAAATTCCCCAATCATGGCGACCTTCAAAGCGTTGTATGATAACTCGAATATCCTCTCTATTGTCTCTATGCTCCAGAAAACAGGCGATTGGTGCATATCCAGCGGCGAATCTCTACACTATTGTCCAACGAGATTGTCCCAACGTCTGACGAACTACCTAAAACATAGTTGAAAAATCAAAAGCTCCTCTCATGATCTAATGCGCCTAGATTATATTTGCTGCCTGGATATTTCTATCTACTGCCTGAATAGCCATTGGGATAGAGAAGGTACTGTGACTAGTGATTCCCGACGGAGCTAGATAGACATTGGTAGCATCTCTTTATATATGAGTGATTCGAGAAAAGAAGTACTAAAAGCATGCTATAGCAATACTTATTCTTTGAACGGCAAAAGATGGCACTTTCATCGCTATGTGAGGCAGCAGCATATTCACATGATAATTAATGCAGCAAGGCTCTGGTGGGAGTCTCAGAAACTCGGATGCTCACCTGGGCTGGCACCATCGGCCACTCCTGCCTCGCCAGCTCAAAAAATGCCAAAAAAGAAACATACAACAGTGGGGATTCGCTGGTGGTCACCCACCCAACTACTAATCCACCGATCTGAAGCTTGTGTATGCAGAGCGGACGGGATGCCCAATTCTCTTCAGTCTATGGTCGTATGTAGTCGAAATCCCATTTTGTGAAAATATATTGGCTTTGAAGCAGTTCACGCTAGACGCTTGATTAAGCCTAGCGCCGTTTTTCTCCTGCCTTGACTTTGTCTTCATTTTCAACTTCAACTTCCAAACTGTCATTTCCAAAATTAAGGATAGTTTTCATTCTTCATCAGAACATTCAATACCCATCTCGATTTACTCATCTCTTAGTACTTATCTGATCAACGAAACCATCTGGTATCCTTCGACTTACTTTCGTCTCTTGCCAATATTCCATTATTTCTAATCTGGAGGCATAGATTATTATATCTTACATCTTAGATCTCCTTGTTGGTTTGTGGATTCATTTTTCTTTTGAAACAGTGAGTTCTTTCCCTTTCGAGAATGATAGAATGGCAAAAGAAATTTGGAGATGGCCTGAAGTGTGGTTGCTGAAGTTTTGTACCTAGCTTCACTGTTACCTCCACCTTTCCTCCCTTATCCGTGATCATTAGTCGAACTCCCCGTCACTCATCTCAAGCTCCAATATTAGCTGTGAGGATCAAGGAAAAGATACCGTTGTCAAAACAGTGCTTCTTATTAGCCCACAAATTTAACGCCAGAATATCGTCATTATGGCCGTCGCAGCTTCAATTTGTGGTGATGCGAATGAGCAGGATGTAAGCTCTATTAGAATCCATACAATAGAGATACTTTACTGACGCTTGTCTTTCAGGCTTCTATTATCGACATCGAGGAAATTCAGGCACATGGTAAATTTCCAATCGCTCTTTGCTCGTCTGAAATTCAGAGCACTAACCAAATTAGGTATCTCTGCTGCGGATATTATAAAGTTGAGATCCAACGGTATTCATACTGTCGGAGTAAGAGCATCACTACCAATGACCCCAAGATTCGATGGCTAACCTCGATCCAGACTCTGATTGGCACAAACCAACCGGAAATTGGTCAGAATCAAGGGTTTCTCTGACATTAAAGTCGAGAAGGTTAAGGAAGCTGCAAAGAAAGTAGCCGTAAGTGTCGATTCTGAAGTATTACTGCTCCAATTGCTAAATTAGCACAGGGTCCAAATACTGGTGGACAATTCGTCACTGCGGCTGAGCATGGACACTTCCGAAAGAAGTGTATCAGAATCTCCACCGGTAGCAAGCAGCTGGATGCTTGTTTGAACGGGTAAGTTGATCTTCATGCGATTTGCATATGTCAGGCTGACTTTTGTGTAGTGGCTTTCAAACTATGAGCATCAGTGAGGTATATGGAGAATTCAGTGAGTTGACCGAGACTTTTAGAGTTCTGCTTCGTTAACAGGTTGCAGGATGTGGCAAGACCCAATTGGCACATACGCTGGCGGTTATTGCTCAACTTCCAAAGGATATGGGCGGAGCAGAGGGGAAGGTAGCATACATAGGTAGGAAACTGACAACTCTGAGACTGGTAGCAAATATCTGCTAACATCATCATGCAGATACTGAAGGTACATTTCGTCCAGAAAGAATTGCAGAAATTGCAGAGCGATTTGGCGTCGACCCCGATCAAGCTCTCGAAAATATCGTCTATGCTCGCGCTCAGAACACTGAGGTATGTCTCATGATTTTTGAACTCAGCTCATACAGTTTACTGATCTTGATTAGATGCAGCAGGAGATGCTCGAGAGCCTTGCCCAAAACTTCGCCACCGATGAATATCGTCTTCTCATCATTGATAGCATTATGGCCCTTTATCGTAGCGACTTCATCGGCCGTGGTGAACTATCCGAACGACAGAGTGCTCTTAATGCTTTCCTTCGTAGAGCAACACAAATGGCGGAGGAGTTCAATCTTGTTGTCTTCATGGTATATTTCCTCTTCCTGTACACAGAGCCTAGACTGAAACTTTCCAGACCAATCAAGTCATGTCGGATCCAGGTGCCAGCGCGCTTTTTGCTGGAGCGGATGGACGTAAGCCTGCTGGAGGACACATTCTTGCACATGCATCGACCACTAGAATCCTTCTCCGAAAAGGTCGCGGAGAAGAACGTGTTGCTAAAGTTGTAGACTCTCCTGGTAGGTCATCTCTGATTTCTTCTTAGCCATTTGTACTAACAGTGAAACCAGACTGCCCGGAACGTGAAGCAACATATATCATCACCACTGGCGGTATCAATGATCCCGAAAAGGCCTGATGCTGTATATTCGTTCTCGATGTGGACATACAAATACTACCTAATTACGGCCTTGAATTATCGAATGTTACCATTGCTTGGTGGCATATTGTGGAAGAATTAAATGGATAAACACTGGCATACATTTAATTGCGTATCGAGGAAGGACGAAAAGGTGCTAGCGTTTGCTTCGGCCATTTAGGTCATGTATCCCGCAACTTCAGGCTTAGCTTAGCGTCATTTGATTAGATACAGACCCCTGCCAATTATTTTTGCTTCAAAAAAAAGTTCCTGAAGACAAGCCTCAATGTTGGACAATCAACTTTGATACAAATTCACAAACAAACCCTAAAGTTTTATCACGCATGCACGCATAATCTGGATATATATTTCAATATGTCGAATATACCAACAACAATAGGGGACAACTATGCTGTCCTTCCCATCGCAGTTCCCTCCACACCCGCATACCCAGTCACCTCGATACATCATATATATCTACGACAACATGCTCCAAAGATCCCGACCGAAAATGATTCGCGGAGTCTCTTCGTAACAAATCTACCTATCGATTCTACAGATGTTCATATTCGAAACGTATTCGCATCGTTAATAGGTGTAGGACGAGTTGAAGATGTACGATTTGAGGGAGAAAGGGATGATGTTACTGCGCAGAAACAAATTGAAATAATCTCCCAGAGCAAGAAAAGGAAGAGGGGAAGTGAAGTCGAAATTGATACAAATTTACCACAAGGATGGGATAGACAATTGCGCTTTAAGGGAAGAACAGCTGTGGTATTACTGGTGGATGAGAAGAGTGTCGAATCGGCCCTTAAAGCTATTCGAAAAACTTGCAAATCAGGGAAAGAATCAAAATATCCTATTTGGGGCGCAGGTACAGAAGGCAAAGTGCCCGCTTTGGGTAGTGCGCGATATGCCAAGAGACAGGAATTGCGATTCCCTGATAAATTGGCGGTGCAGAGGAGTGTAGAGGCTTTCATGATGGACTTTAATAGTAAAGAAGAAGAGAGAGAAAGGGAAAGAAAGAGATTGAGGAATGTACCGGATGAGGATGGATTTGTGACAGTAGTGAGGGGCGGAAGGACGGGACCAGCGAGAAATGAGGCGGCAGAAGAAAAGAGGAGAGAGATGGCTGAGAAGGAAGAGAGAAGAAGGAAGGAGTTAGAGGACGCGGGATTCTATAGGTGGCAGGGACGTGAGAAGAGAAAGAAGGAGGTTGGTGAGCTTGTTAAGAGGTTTGAAGAGGACAGAAAGAGAGTGGAAGGCATGAGAGAGAAAAGAGGAAGATTCAGACCTGAGAGGTGATGAAATTTGAGATCTTTCGATAATGGCATTTTGGAGTGGCAACGGGATGATTCCCACTCATAAGGTACGTGTGACAGTTTCTCTGCTTGTTGCATTCCAACTCCTGTTTCCATGATGACACCGCGGGGCCATAAAAGCATATTCTTCCATCAGGCCAATTCCTGCTGGCTTTGGAACATGCAATGACTACAAAAACCGCAATAAAAAATCTTCTCAACATTGTCTGATCATTCGTACTCTACAATAATCACCCTTTCACTCTACTTGTATCTAGCGGTTTGACTAATTCCATGCCTCAACCATAGGGTCTATCCTTAGGTAGTAGGTATGCATCGATTATGATGCAAACTCAAGCCTTTAATCTCACTCTCTTTTATCGCTAGATCTTCAAATCTCACGCCCCCTAAACAACAGCCTGTGAGATATATACTAGCAAACGGTCTTGACTTAAATCATGTATTTGATCAAGACCATCTTGTTCATAATGTCAAAAATTGACAATGAAATACAAAGCTTTTTTACACTTTGTTTCACCCTATTTGGATCAGTTGAAGGAGCTTCTTGTGGAGCTATAGCTCTTAGTATAAGTTGATAACTACCAAACCTTTGTTCCCTTTGTCGATCATCCTATTTGGATCAGGCGCTTCTTGTGGAGCTATGGCTTTTGGTCTAACTTGATAGGCTACCAAATCTTTGTTCCCTTTGTTAATTGTCCATTGTTCCAAAGCACTTGGCTTGAAAAGAGCATAATGTCCTACTCAATTCCTAAAGTTGTTCCCCAGTTCAAGTACTGAACAATACGAAAAGTTCCTGGAGTTCATATATAAGCAAACTTGTGAAGATGTCGTCTCCCCTCACCTCCCCTCTGTATACCAAACTAACATGTGCCGAAGCACCAGTGTAAAATATGGCTGCGGGCATTTGGGAGCCCGAAATATCTCCCACCGCTGCAGATGGGCAATCATTAATAATATAAATAGCGGCTGCTACAATACCTCGACTCCAGAAGGCATCGAGGAACTCGTCTGCTTGTGTCTTGGCTGCCAGGGCAAGAAAAAGTCCGGAAGCTCATCTTCAATTATGCACGTGGGTTTGGATGAAGTTCGAAGACAGTTGACGAGAGAGACCATCGCAGAGGGAAGGTTGGAAGGAACATTGGAGAGACAAGAAGAAGAAAGAGTAAAAGAATCGGCGAGAAAACTTGCTGCCGCCAAAAGCATAGAAGATGAAAGAGTAAAGGGGATCGAGAGGATTGACCGGGAGAGAAGGGCCGGCCAGGATGTTCATGAGAGAAAAGAGGAACTGAGAATGAGAGAAAGGGAGTTGGATCAGGCGTTTGAGATGCAAATCGAGGCGGGCAGGAAGATGCATGAAGAGGGAAAGAGGTTGTTGAAGGAGCAGTATTCAGGCTTTGGAGATGAAACTGAGATCAATCTTGAGGATTAAACAGGGAGAAGGGTAGAAGAAGAGTTATGCGGCTGGACCGTGTGGACTTGGTTCCTTTTGCTCTCCGCTTCCATTTCCTTAGGGTTGGGGTTCGATACATTTGCCATTTGCCTTTAGATAAGTGTCCTTTTGTCTTTTGTCTTTATTCTTCTGCGGTGCTACCTGTTTGCTTTTGGCACCCGGCCTCTCCAGAATTCCCCCACCCCAACATAATCCAATAAAATAAATTCATTCAATTGAGTCTTCTGCAGCCATCAAGGCTTCCGGGCAATTTCAAATAGCACTGGAAGCTAATGCTATTTTCCTTGTTCCCACGTTGTTTCTTACCGCCGAAGTACAGGATTTTGCGAATAGCCATCCATGTACATACACTAACCTTGTGAATGAAAGTGAAAAAAAGACGGTTAAGAAAGTATGGTACACACAGTAAGCCATTCCTCTAACAAAACACTAAGACATGGTACTCATATTAGCAAAGGATGAAAGCACACCGTGCATCTATTGGTTCGTCACCGAATATCATATCCTACCTAGGTACCCAATGTTAACGGTGTTCATACAAGTCGCACAATGCATCATCATCATCATATCTTGCAATCCACCAATTTAGTGCGCCATTCACCCCTTCAAAGCAATCAGAACAATACGCTGTGAGAGACCATCACATTGGCATTGACCAATTTCTTTTGACAGACTGAATACTTCTTTGTCCATGCCAACAAAAAACTAGAAATAGACGAACAAAGAACCGGGTGTAATGCAAGAGATCCCCATTAGACGAGCAGGAAGAAAGCGCATATTTTATTATAGCATGTGAACATTGAATAAGAGCAGCTTTCACCCTCTTCGTTCTGGATTGATGTGCAAGAATCTCAATATGAATGAAAACAATACGTACACGTAAAACACGTATAAAACTCCATAGTTCAAGGAGAGAGAGAAAGAGAGAGAGAGAGAGATAGATAGACAGAGAGGAGCCTCAAAATATACCTTCAGGGGGCATAGGTACCCAGCATCTGTTCCCCTTCCCAACGCCCATCACACTCCAGCCCCCAATCCCCCACCCCCTCCCAAAAACCAACACACACATCTCTATATAAGCCTAAACACCCCTAGTTCACCCATCGACAAACACGCCAAACACGAAATTGGTAGAGCAAACCGGCACCTCGTGGTGTAGCGGTAGGAGCGACACGCCGGAACGTAATAAACCCCTCCCGTGGGTTTTCCCGCCGCAGCCCCCCAGGGAGGGTGAGCGGCTAGGTTTTTGCCCTTTGGATAAATCTTTCGATTTTTTAAGGCCTTGTTGTTGAAAGGAAGGAAGGAAGAGGGGAAGGACTTGTTTGTTTGATGGGGTGGCGAGGGTGTTTGTTTTTTTTTTTTTTTTGAAAGCAGAGTTTCTCCGCCTCCCCCTTCGCTTATTTGAGGTTTGGGTGGAGTGACGACGTCGCTGGTTGGGAAGATGGGTGATTCACTTCACTTCACTTTTCTTTTCTTTTTCTTTTTCTCCTCGTCTTATCCAAATCCCTTTCCGATATATCCCGAGAGTGTGATTCCGGTATCTATCGCAAGAAATCTCACATGTGATTAATTGTACCGTCAGGCCAGCAAGGCAAGAAAAGATCCCTTGAACCGCGCTCTTTAAAAGCGTAGTAAGTAAACCTACCTTGTACCTTCAACTCTCGACACAACGCAACACCAACCCCTAAACCCAACACAAAGATACACCGTATACGCACCCACCCGAAAACAACACACTACCCATCCCAACATCAAAACAGGACGCCCGGCCTCACCCTCACCGCATGTCCGCGCGACGCCCCAAAATCATCTTCGTGCTCGGACCCCCCGGCACCGGAAAAGGAACCCAGTGTGCGCTCCTCGAGCAAAACCCCCCTCGCGCTCAGCGCCAGCACGTGCACATCCAGCACATCAGCATCGGCGACATCCTCCGCGGCGAGCTAGAAAACCCCGCCAGTAAATGGGGCGCGACCATCCGAGCGAACATGGCCGAGGGACGCACGGGGCCGCCCGAAATGACCGTTTCGATGTTGAAGGGGGCGATGGAGCGGAAGACCGAGGAGGCGAAGAGGAGTGGGGAGGAAAGGGAAATGCTGTTTTTGATTGATGGTGAGTGGGAGTGGGAGTGGGGCGCATCTGCCATCTACGCCCCCCTCCCTCACCCCCCACTGATGTCATCCAATCCAATCTGATTTATAATATCAAAATAGGATTTCCCCGCAGCATCGACCGAATCTCTCTATTCGAATCAACAATCCGAGCACCAGCCCTCGTCCTCTCCCTCGAATGTCCCCTGCCCATCCTGCACGAGAGGCTTTTGGCGCGAGTGAAAGTTTCCCGTCGCATGGATGACGGGGTCGCCATGATGCACAAGCGGTATGAGCAGCACGTTTGCGCGACCAAACCTGTTTATTGCACATTACAGGGAGCGGGGCTTGCTTGCGGAGATTGATGCGCGGGGGAGTGTGGAGGCGGTCCAGCGTGATGTTTTGGAGGCGGTGGGGAGGGTTTTGTAGGGGTTTGGGGAGGGAGAAGGGGCATGGCTCATGTGGTTTTGCGAGATCTTGGGGCGGTAAAGTGGCTTCGAGGGGAGGCGTGTCATGCAATGGCATCTTCATATACGAGGAAAGCCTTCCTTGTCATCATAGTTCGAAATCTTAACGCATATATGCATATGCCTATTGATCAATCTCGAGGGCAGGAAACGCAACAGGTTCACATAACTGCATACAGAGCATACAAGACTCGAATTGATATCGACCCGCCATGCCAGATGATTCTCGACCTTTCCAAAAGCTTTCCGGGTTTGACATGGAAAATTACCCTTTCACACCAGAGATTAAGCTCGCATATCCATGAGTCACTGTGTTCGCTCACATGTAGAATCCAACCAGAGCACAAGTTATCATCTGACGTTTATGTGTATTGAACGCAGGCACTAGTAGAATCACATGAATTTCTGCCAGTGTAAACCTTCGAACCGGATACTGATTATCAAGCTCGAGAGCTTGGGATGTAGTTTTGTAGTTTTTTTGTAGAACATGCTTCCACCTCATCACTTGGCTCACGATACGTATTCACCTTTCAGCAGAATCGACATCAAGAAGGGGCCGTATTTAAAATACAAATCCGATGATCGCATTCAAGCCCCGCTGATGCCTACCATAACCATTTGTATTTCAAAGAAGTGCTTGATCATGACCGTTCTTTTTTTTGAAGTTTGCTCCCGAGCAGGCAGACTTTATCTCCCCCTTTAAGAGACGAGCTTGGAAATGTGCAGATTTCTTGATACACCTGCAACTTCAGATGTGCCAATACAGTAAATAAGCAATCCTATTCATCACGACTAATTCCTCCCTCATCTAAGGCCGACCAGCCGTTAAAACAGTGAAAGAATCCCCCCCCCCCCAAAAAATTAAAAAAAATACACAAACGATGTCAAGATACCCAAGACTCACTTAAGCCCTGCTAAAACAAACGCAAGAAGCGCAGCAACCTCCGAAAAGCTCTCATCTGGAAATCCTCGAAAATGGAGTATGTGGCCACGTGTCTAGCGTCAATTAGGTACTGGCTCTCGATCAAATCAGGCCACTGACCGAGATTCATGTGAATCACCTGCGCATATTATCGCATCGCCGTTGGGTACGCTCGCTTATGGAGACATATAAACGTAGCGAGCTCCCCCTCTCCCGCCCCAGGTTACCACTCGATCTTTCAACCTTTCCATCCACCACCACAATCTCGCAAACAATTCACCTATCCTTGCACGCGCAGATTTGTTCATCATCTCGCAACAAATAAATGAATAAAATCAATCAACACAAATAAACAAATGAACACACAAATAAATAAACAAACAATACTCAACAAAACCACATAAAACAAAACCCTACGACATTTACCGCCAAGATGGAAATGGACTTGGAAATTTCACCACATACCGGACAATCAGAGGTGCATGCTCAGGTTCATAGCCCGCCTCGCATCCAAAATCCCATGCAATACCTTCACGGGCGCATGTAGCCACCGCTATGCCGACGATGGTAGGGATATCAGGGACAAGCAATTAGTGTCATACTATCAAGATGGTGAACTGGATCCATTCACCATTTTCCTGCTAACTCCTAGATGGTGTGTAGATTGTCTGGCGCAGCGAGAACTGGCCATTAGGGCTTCTTATTGCGATCGTTTGATCGAGAATGGAATCTGTGGATTTCCCCATTGGCACCGTGGAGGAGGCTTATATTCGTGGGGTGAGTTTATGGTTAATATCCTTCGGATTACAGTAGATGCCCAACGGGGAATTGAGCATGAGCGATGAATTTGTTGAGCAAGTTGCTAACAGATATTAGGTACACGACGGCCGGATCAGTGCTTTGTCTCAATCATTTGAAGATTTGTGGAGTACGTGGAGGCGTAAACGACAATTCTGAATTGAATGACCCTAATGATTTCGACGAAGTTGTCGCGAAATTAACGAGCATGGGGCTGGGTGCTGAGAAGGCCAACCAGGACAACAAGATCGAGGAGATTGTCCGGGATTTTGGCGATCAGATGATGTTGGACGACGACGAGCTTAAGTACGAGGTGTACTGGCATTTGGCATATATGGAAGGAACGAAAGATGGGTGCTACATGCAAGCACAGATGGAGTATAAAGCGCTTACGGTGGACGATCCGGATCGGAGCGAGATGTTGAGGCGAGCGGTGCTTTGAAGAAATTGACCTAGTGGTTATGTTGTGGGAGACTCGGGAGAGAGGTCAGTAGTTCTCTGCAGGCGGGGTACACTGTATGCGGATTTAGGTCTGAGTACGGACGGAGTTAAACTAGAGCTGAGCATGAGCATCTTGTACCTGGGGAAAGCCTTATGCACCGACCCTTGTCGATCTCGCTCGATAGAGTCATGGGCGATGTCCGAGATATGGACGAATTGACGAAGACGACTGAGGACATGAAGTTAATCTATTATGCGACGTTGTGCCAGCTGAGTTGAACCACTTCCAAGTTGTTCCTAAAAATGGAACACGCCTTTTGAAAATGAAGTAACCTATTACTATTGGCCCAAGCGAGCCTTTGTTGAATGAACTCTCGACGTTGCCACTGTGATCGGTGAGTCCCTGGTATCAGAGTAGAAGTAGAATCATTAGATCTGCCTTGCACGAGTGAGATTTGCGTAACTTGACATTATTCTTCAAAAAATCCCAGGAACGCTAGGTAGAATAAGCGGCGCGCATATGTAATCTGTGAAATACTGTGCCCCGAATCGAAATTGCTGACGGCCATTGCAGACACGGGATACGCATCCCCGTCAGACCAAGAGACGAGTAACGCAGACCGGATCTAATTTTTGCAGATACAAAATTACAATCAACGACGTTTTAGTATTAAGCTTCATCATCCGATTTCCTAACAGTGTGAGCTTGGCGTTGGAATGGTAATTTGACTAGGGCTTCACGTGCGTGAGTTCGATTTCGGTAAGCAGATGAAGGCTGCGGGAATTTTCTGGAAGATGTACATTATGACTCTATTTGGCACAAGTGTACGGCGCAGTGAGCGATATATGGAAGCACAAATAGGATGGGGTAGTATCTTACTAGTCCAGTTTCAAATCCTAGTGGTTTAGAAAACTGTAGTTCCCTTTTATGCCAGCTTGTTACCTCATACGACTATTTACGCCATTGTGGAATCTATACCGGGTCTTGTTGCTCCCTTTTCTTGAGAAAAGAGTTGGTCTAACTTGGTTGTTTGTTGTGGCTCGCCGTTGAAAGGGTGAGTAGTTAGTTGGACGGTGATGTTGTCAAGTTATGAAGAAATGCCATCCCTGCTATATATCCATGGCTCCCATACAATCCTGCTTTCTGACGGCTGCTGACTTGCATAATGTCCCAAAAGCAATTTGAGAAAATTCCCGCGTGGGTAGCGGGGTCCGATCGAGAGGAAGAAAAGAAAGGTGAATACAGTCACTAAAATCTTAGTTGGAATTGTTTCATCATCGTTGCTTGTTTATTTCCACTTGATCGGTAGCAAAACTCTTGAATCGAGATTCAACGTTGTCCGTGGGCATTCTCCTGGAATGTGTGATGTGATGATGGAGCGTTAAGAGCGGAGTCAATCGGGATGCTGCACTGATAACGAAAGGTGGAGAGTCTAGTGCATGGAATATGCAGGTGCAAAGGTCTTTTTCCATCTAAACTACTGCAAGATCACGGAGGACTCACAAACGAAGACATTTTTGTTCTGTGCAACCTCGTCGAGCTGATCCTTCTTGAAACCGCCCACGCATTGCAGCTTCAGAAAACCCGATGATACCATTCATAATATAGCCCTAGTTTCAACTCAGTACTTAGGGTCCCTATATCTGGCTATGCTCGATGGTGTTTGATATGTAGCATGATCCTCGGTACGTACAAGGAATGACCCGAGTAGGACCTACGAAGTACGTCACAAGTTACGTTGTCACCAAGATTACGGCTGTTGCAGTCTCGACGAGATCATTTCCATGATTACCGTGGATTGAAGCCCGGGTGCGGCTTAACGCGCAAACTTAACTCTAAGTCGTGATGATCGACGAAGGCAAAGATGAAGTCAGCATGAAGCTTAGAAGATTAGAAGTGCGTACCCTACTGCACAATCCTAAATTCAACTGTGTGTCATACTGTAGTCATCTTGAGCAAGGATTTGATGGTTGAATCAATACTTTGTAGGTACCACGGTAGAGGTCAGGTTAATTAATGCCCTTGATATCCGTGAATACTGGATACAATGCAGATTTGCCTCTCTAAGCAGCAAAGCCATGCATATTTGAAGCGGTAGATATCAGATTAAGTGATGCTTTGATCATGGTATCCGTGAACACTGCATACAGTACAGTTCTGCTTCTCTAAGCAGCAAGCTATCTAGGATGCATATTTGAAACCAAGTCAAGTACCTGTACATTTACCGATGGAGACAGGATACGACTGTCAGCCCTGCCTGCACTTCAATTTGAAGCATGGATGGAAGATACGTCGCAATCTAAAATATCACGTAAGTAGAAGTCTTTATTCCAACGATCTTCGAGGTCGATGAGGTTATCATCATCTTGAACATCACACACAAGATGACGAGGCATACGATTTGCTAGAGAGATCCGCTTTGCGCAGGAAACGGCAAAGCCAGCTAGAAGTTATACATGCTTCCCTTTATATAAGGGATGGATTTGACTTGGCCAATCGACTGTTTGTTGATACTGCTGAATCGTACCACTTTCGTTCCCTAGGTAGCAGCATAAGATGGCGTTTAATTCTAGGTTGGTCGGAACATCTTCGTCGATTAATTTATCGTATAACCTTACTGCCGTCTGCAACCTTGGCACCAGACCAGCTTTCAACGGGTCTTCGTGATAAGTACCGGAGACAGATACTAGATAGGTGTTATTGCTTGTTGGGCACTAGATAAGAAGATGGGTAGGTATTTTGGTCACTTCAAATTTGATGTGACCAAGTGGATGGTCGATGGAGATGCGGGTATCTCGAGAATCAAATCTTACTGCCCGTGTTCCGTATTCCGTAATGTACTCTTACCGTACATACACAGACGTTGTTCTCTCTCTTTTCCTCCCCCTGGTCGAAAGGGCGTTTTGTATTCTTTGAAGACTTGGATGAGATCCACTTGGGTAAGGTTAATTACTGGATAGAATTACTTTGAGCCCTTCCCCAGGAATCCTTTGCAGGAATCCTTTTTAATCAGTCGTCAGCTTCAGCTCTGACGGATTGGGCTTTTCACAGATGTGATGGTATCATCAAAGTTGTGTATGAATGAATATACATGATGGTAATATATTTAATGTTTGAATACATATCCATGAATAATTAGTTATATATATATATATATATATATTATGGTAATGTATTTAATCTTTCAATAATATATCCATGGATATGATTAGTTATATATACATTGTAATAATGCGGGTATATATATTATAGTAATGTATTTAATGTTTTGATATTATAATTATAAATCATTAGTTATATGTACATTATAGTGATGTATTTAATTTTTTAAGATATATAATCAGTTATATGAATACTTTATATACATTATAGTACCTAAGTAATCTATTTAACCCTTCGATATATAAATAGTTACTTAGTACCTCTAGCTACGTAGGTATAGATATAATCATAAATATAATTATAATTATATATTTAAGTTTTACTATTCAATCTAATATATATAATCGTACTATACTATACTATACTATAATGTAATGTAATATAATATAATGTAATGTAATGTAATGTAATGCAATATAATATAATATAATATAATATAATATATAAATATAATATAATATAATAATATAATATAATATAATATAATATAATATATATATAATATAATATAATAATAATATATATATAATATAATATAATATAATATAATATAATATAATATAATATAAAAATAATATTATAAATATAATATAATATAATATAATTAATATAATATAATATAATAATAATATAATATATATAATAGTAACTGTAATGAGTACCTAATTAGGTATCCATAGATCTATCTATACTTCAAATATCTATATCCATATAATCATATATTTGAGTTACCGTTTGATATGTATAATTGTATGTTTTATATCTATTTACCCCTTCAAGAATATCTAACTTGGTAATATGAGCATGCATACCTTGGATCTATTTTCCAGACTTGGATTATTGTACCAATCTCGTAAATGGTCGTAAATAGAATAGAATCAACCACTCTCTCCCTC
This sequence comes from Monilinia fructigena, assembly GCA_003260565.1. Classification (NCBI taxonomy): domain Eukaryota; kingdom Fungi; phylum Ascomycota; class Leotiomycetes; order Helotiales; family Sclerotiniaceae; genus Monilinia; species Monilinia fructigena. The sequence continues at coordinate 637,475 of QKRW01000016.1, read as the reverse complement.
TCTTTTGCCCCTCCCTCCCCCTTCTCCCCTTTTCCCTTCCCTTTCCCTCCCCTCTCCTTCTCTCTCTTCCACTTCCACTTCTACCTTCTACCCTTCTACCTTCACCTTCCCCTCATCTCAAAATCTCATCATCTCATCAAATCAAATCAATCAAAATCAAATCAAATCAAATTAAATCACCATCACGAACCGTTGATGATTACCCAAACGTACTAGATGATGAAACCAAACGGGTAATTTCATCCTAATCAAAGACTTATCTCCCTCCCTCTTGCCTCCCTCCTTCATGGAGTTCTGTTCCCTCTTATCCCTCCTCCATCCAATTTATTAGATGGTACATATATCTACTGATTACCAGCAAGCCCGCCTACATATCCTCTCTCATATCCCTCCTTACCAGACATGTGCCATAAAGTTCCAGCACAGCGCCAACCCCGATGATACAAAACACTGAACGACAAACACTCACCCCACAAGGCTTTCAGTCTGATGATAGTCTGCAGCGTTTAGTGAGTCCCTTTGACCGATGACCTAACAAGTGCCATGCGACCGATCACAGGGGTAAACTCACGCGGTCTCAATAATCAGCTATTACTACCTGGTATTAACCTTGGGACAGTAATAACATAGTAGTCGTGTAGTCCGAGACATATAGAAGAGTAGTACGAAGAGAATTATAGTATCTAGGCATATAGACATCCAGCTGGTTCCTCTAAATGACCATCCTGTGGTGTGTATCGTATGTTGGTCTGGTCTATCTATCTGTCCCTCTTTGCTCTACGATAATACTCATTGAAAGAAAGAGAGAAGAGAGGAAGAGAGGAAGAAAGGAAGAGAGGAAAGAGGAGAGAGGAAGAAGAGGAAGAGAGGAAAGAGAGGAAAGAGAAAGAGAGGAAGAGAGGAAGAGGGAGAGGAGGAAGAAGAGAAAGAGAGAAAGAGAGAAAGAAAAAAAAAGAAAATACCCCACCCCCACCAAAAGTAAAAATAAATATGAAATCTTACAAATATCTATTTATCTATACTTTAATGCTTTAATACATACATACTACATACAGTCTTGCAATTCAACCAATCCGTCAAACAACCAAACACCAAACAACCAAACCAACCAACTACTTATTTACTATTTGCTACTGACCATTTCCGGAGGTTTACTCTACTACTTATATTTACTATTTACTAAGATATTAAAATACTAATTATTACCTAGTACTGTCTACTATTTAGAATAATTATTTATTAATCTAAATTTAATTACTACCTACTACCTACTACTTACTACCTAACCTACTTTTGAACGACCAATCAAATAACCTACCTTCTTACTTTGAAATCCATATACATTCATTCACTCTTGAATGATCTTAATTCGAATCTCAAATTTTTGCAATTTCTAATAATTCTTTCTTGGATTTTTACTCTCTACCATATACCTACTACTACATACTACATACCTCTACATACCTACTACATACTACATACCTACCATATATATATACTCCATATAACCTACTACATACCTACCATATACCTACTACATACCCTACCATATACTACTACATACCTACACATACCTACTCATCCCACGCACCTATCCAACCTAATCAACTATTCCTTGATCATTCTCAATCAATTCATCCTACATGAAGACTCTCTTCTCTCTCTCCCCTCTCTCTTCTTTAATCACATCATCTTCTTCTTCCATCATCATCATCATCATCATCTCGTCGTCGTCTTTTAAAATCAGTCTATTCCCGATCTATAAACAATTTACTTCTCCAATTAATTAAAAATCATTATAACACAATACATTACTATTTCACCATTTTCTTGTCCCAGATATTTCCTTCTTCTATTGGTGTCTCATTCTTCGGAATATTGATCTTTTCTCTAGATCTTTCTCTCAGTCTTGTTCACTGTTCAATTCATGCGATATCCATTCAGGACGCTCAAACAAAAAATGTTTCATTTCATATCAGCATCATCAGCATCATCAGCATCATCAGCATCATCATCATCAGCATCATCAGCATCATCCATCAATATGATTGTTTGTTCCTCTTTTCCAATTTTGTGGGTATCTATCAAATTTTAGGGGACTGCCACATTGGAGAATCTAAAACTCGGATTTAAAAAGAGATAATTTGCTTTTTCTTCATAATTCCTTTCCCCCTCCCCCTCCCCCCATGTTTAAGGTTTTATCTAATCCCTTTTCCTTCTCTGGATCCTCCCCCAGTTTTCCCAATCTCCAACTTGGATTCCCGATGTGATTGATGATTCAAGATGGCATGAAATGCTTTACCTCGAGTCAGTTTATGAGCATTGACAGACTATACGAGCCCCTGCTAAAAACAAACTCATACACTTTTGCATATTCACACATGTTTCACACATCCATATCATCATCATATGTTTCCGTCTTGTTGATCCAATCCATGTGTGCCTGTACTGACCGACGATAAAAGCGCTCAACACAGGGACTTTCTTAAATTCAAAAACCTTTGCCTTCAATGTCATATTTGTCCTGATCAATTCACCACAGTCGCTTGCTTGACTTACCCTATTGTGACTTACTCTGCTTACCTACTCGCGACTACTTTTGCTGGTCATAAATAGACAATTTCGAGCTTCAATTGGGGGAGGACTGGAGGATATCAACCGAATCCAATTGAATAGCAATCATGTCTACTTCAGAGCTGGTACAACAACCTGCGCGAATGGAGAATTATAGCCCACGAATCACCCGACCACACAGCGCTTCTAGCGATAGACCTTCGACGTCGAGCACTTGTGCCGCTTTGCTTTCGCCGCCTCTCTCAATCTCGCCAGAACCAGTCTTCATTGCTCATGCAGCCGCTTCGCAAATCGTTACAAATGATCACGATAGCAGAGCCAATGCTTGGTTTGATCAACATGGAATTGCGCCCTCGGGAGAGACGGCGTTAGTATCCCCGGCGGCGCTGAAGCTTGTCAATAAGTTTCTTGATCAACTGGTGTTTAGTTTTCTCTCAGTCTCAAAATCAACTTCATTGGTGTCGTTACGTCCAGCCGTCAGTGAGGTCCTCAAGCCAAAGCTTGCAAGAGATGCTGTAAGCGGAGCGGATGGTGAACTTCGAGAATATTTAGGTGGAGGCGAGGATGATGCCTTGTTGTCATCGGAGAAGGATGGCCTACCGAGTCAAGAGTGGGACCTCGAATTGGTGTGGAAACGCACCAGGTTGAGATGTATGGTTTATTCATCCTTGGGGGACATGGAAGAAGAAGATGAGGATCGCTACACAGCGCAAGAGCACCTTGATGGTTCTTGGGAATCTGGAACTCGTGAGAATGAATCTGGAATCGTTTCACCTGCGGTTGCGATTTTCCTCACGTCCATCTTAGAATTCATGGCCGAACAAATCCTGATTGTGGGAGGGCAAGCTGCATACAATCGACTGCGTATGAAGTACGAGAAGGAGGAACGAGAGGCACAGGAAGAAAGTCTGATATTGCGGAACGTGTGGTCGTCGAGGAGGCTGACGTGGAGCGTGTCGCATTGGACCGAACCTTGGGAAAGCTTTGGAGAGGTTGGAAGAGGCAAGTCCGCTCGCCAAGAGGGTCGGTCTCGATGGGTCTTTCACATTCAAGAGAAACAACGGAGAATCCAGCCGACCCTATTGTGGCACTAACGCAAGTGACCCGCATCTCTCCCAGTGACGGGGGACAAACGCACAAGGCAGCATTGGATGGAGTGGCAGGATACCAACACGCAGCCGTTATTCCTTTACCAATGTCCGTGGATGATGTCAGGGAGATCGAAGTCCCAGGACTCGCCTCACAAAGTGACGATGAAGATTATGAGGCGCCTTCGGAGGTGGAAGAGCTTCCTTTCACTCAGGCGACCTAAGAGTATGGTGATTTTTACGAGTGCATCGCACAACCTACCGACGCCGAATTCGTCGCAGCCATCAACGCCCAGCTTCTCGGTCTCCCCTGCGAGATCGAGAAAGCGTGCCAACTCATTACCACCTCCCCACCCATCTACCGTCACCTCGCTCTTCTCCCGAGGTTCAGATGAAGTAATTTTCGAACCAGGCGGATGCTGCCAGCGTGACTCAACCCGGAGCTCCGGGTTTGAATGGCACCATCACCCCCGCAGAATCCGAGAAAGATGCGAACGAGGAAATTGAGGAAGTTTCACATAAAGTAAAAGATGCTGTGCCCGAATTGACGCACGAGCCTGATGATGATCCCACGGATTGGGTCGATACGAGTAAAGATATCGATTCGGATTGTGAATTCATTGAAGAAGAACCGCAAATCATGACATCCTCACGCATTTCTTTTGGTGGTCGTGTTTCTCCCGACGACAAAACTTCATCTTCACACTCTAGCCAACAATCCAGTCTCCGACCACTAAGTATTCATTCCTTGCGCCTCATCGACGTTAACACAGCGAAGAGTCCAACGACAGGATCACGCCAGGGCTCTTTTGAAGCAACGGATCACAATTCTGGGCGAGGCATCTCGATATCTCGACCTAGCAGTCTTCATTCACCCATTGTCTCCGAACTGTCGTCTCGAGTACGAGCCCTCACTTGAGAAGCTCAACCAGTTCCCCATTGGCTCAAACCGGCTCGAACTTAAGCTCGATACCTATCAATACAGCCACCGACTCGATATCCGAGGTGGATGAGAGGGATGTGGCGGGCGATGAGTCTCCTCTGACTGCGGTACCATCAGAATTTTGCGGCTGCAATGCAAGGCGTTGACGTGGATCCCAGTCCTACTTCTCAGAATTATCCTACTCTCAAACCCGCCACTTCCAGATCAGCACCATTTGTGCTAGCTGCTCCTCCAACCCCACAGAATTATCGAGAGAACATGAAAGGATTGGCTAAACAGCAGACTGGTCAGAGCCAGCCATCAAATGGGCTCTCAAATCAAAAGGCTCGAGGAAGTGAACAAGATGTCCAATTCGCACAGGAAGTTGCGCAGAGCCCATCCGAGCTTACCACCCAGATCTACTTCTCGTATAACGGGCAATTCAATGAACGAGGGTTCACCGATCCTCCGCATTTTAAAAGAGAACGGCCCCCCAGAAACGATCAAGGCCATCCCTCGGTCCGCTTCGGTGCGCCGTAGCTCACCTCCACGCTCGGGAGGCGAGGAAGCATCGCGCAAGGCCATATGTCTGAAGCGCAGTCCAAAGGGCTTCGCCCAGCGTTTGCAACTCATCTCTAGCTCATCCCCTGTCTCTCATGTCAGACAACGACGAGGGTCCGAAGAAAGTCGTGTTTCGGCGATGAGCAGTATAGGAGATGCTAAATCATTTGAGGAATTGATTAGAGGAGACGAGACCATCCAATACACATTGACACCGCAAAACATGCGTGATATTGAAAGCCCGGATTCTCCATTGAGTATAAACGCCATCCCTGTACCTCGGCCTGCTAGCGGCCGCACGCACTCATCATCCTTGAGCAAGCATACTGGATCGCACGCCCATCCCCTCAGTGATGCCTCAAAGAATGCTTCTTCGTTGAAAGGCGCTGCTCGCCCTTCGCCAAGCAGCAGTCGGGTTCGGCCTCATGCCACACAGGCAAGAGATGCCAGGATTGATCGCAATTCACTTGGGATTTCTCCGACTTCATCCGATCTACAGGCCCTGCAATTTCTCACAAGGAAGAAATTCACTCGCGATCATCTTCGAGTGCCGCTAGCGAGTTTTCTCGACCCTTGACTGGAGGAAAGCCCCCACAAAGGAACCAATGGAACCTCGAGGAATGTTAGTGGCTCAATACCTCGTGTGGGTCTCGTTGCCTCTCTTCCCACACGGGCGGCGTCATCCGCCGGCCGATCTGGCAAACCGAATAAATTACAAGCTCGCGATGCTACCGTGGGCAAAGATTCCATCACCGATCTCATCGACTTTGTAAGAGCCGGCCCTGATGAAGCTGGAATTTCATCGTATACCAAGAACTGTTGCCCCATTTCGATCTACCATGGACTCTGATCAAATGTCTCATTTTGCCGGCGGTCGGGCTATAGATGCATCTCTGCCCGATGCCAGATACAGTCAAGCCTCTACCCAGGCGTCCACAAATCATTCTTCAGTCACCTCGCAGACTGGGGCTCCTGAACAACGCTAATAGGGCCAACAAGCCTATGCCTACTGCTTTGAATTTGGATGACGATGAAGGTACGATGCCGCAGCGCAAGACACGAAGAGTGAGGGATCCGTATGCGATTGACTTGAGTGATGAAGAGGATGATGATCTCGAGCCTCCATCCAGACCAGCGCCTATAAAAGAAGAGTCATTGGCCGACTTCCTCCGAAACGTACCCCCACCACCTTCACCCAAGATGCGCTCTGTTTTTCGCTGAAGGTCTCAACCGCACAAGAAGAAGACGAGCTTTTCTTCCCGTTTCACTCGAAGCGGTTCAACTTCTCAAGTTCAGCCACCCAAATCATCAAACTCTGCGACATCCCGCACACTAGCCACGAAGAATACACCTTTTGCTCACGAACATATTCAACAACCCGAAATCTCAAGCTCAAACGTCGTCCGCAAACCTCATGAATCTCGTGAACCTGTTCCTTTGAAATTCAGATCGCAAAAAAAGTGATCTTGCAGACTTTTTGCGGACCTCGGAACCACCTCCATCGATTGCACCCAAACCTTTCGTTCACGCAAAGGAAGAGACTACATTCGCAAGTCGATTTTTTGGAAGGCGAAGAAGACCACCGCTGGTTTTTAATATTTCTACTTTGAACATTTGTTCTACATGACGTCTATCTTTGAACCTTCATCAAAACCACTTTTACGATACTGTCTATCCCGAGAGATTGACACTTTATTTACTTTTGCGAAACAAGATTGTCACAGATTCTTGTCTCTCTTTTGGGGACTATTTACATATTGAAATGGATGTTTATATATTCATTTGTCAATACATTTTTTGGGGAATTGAGTTTGCGTTTGCTTAAATTTACTTTTAGATACTACGCTGGGCATGAGTATTGGCTCGGGCTCCCGATCAAAATGAGAAAAGGGATAGAGAAGAGGGGGGCTTTCTTGTTTGTTTTTTTTTTTTTTTTTTTTTTTTAATCATATCAATACATGACGGCGACCCTTTGAATACACACATTTTGATAAAGGGTCTATTACTTTCACCAGGGCGTATTCGCTTTATGGGGACTGAATGTCCAAGGCGGGTTGGAGATTGTTTTTAAGGATATCTGGGCATGATGGATGAATGGTGATGGGGAGTTGAAAACATAGTTGAGAGCGATGAATTTGAACTTTAGCGATACTATAGTCTGTGGAGTTACATGGAATGAATGGTATGAAAATAGATTACGTTGATGTGTAGTGGGTTACCTATATGTAAAACATGCCAGAATAAGTGCGAGTGAGAATTGGATGTTTGGGATGGGTGACCATGTACAAAGGCAGTGACATTATTCCAAAGCAAGCAGATATTAAAATATCAATCCCACCTCACCGCACCCCATCCCATCCCTCACTCCCCAATCACGCACTCCGTTCCCACCCCACCGTCCCCCTCATCTTATTCCACATCGCCCCGCCACCGCCTCCGCCTCAATACTATCCACCACAATCTTCGGTCCAATAGTCTCCGGAAACGATATATAGCCCCTCCTCGTCCAGTATATGCAGCGTCGATCGAATCCATGATCTGCACGTGATTTCTTCTTCTTCTTCTTCTGCTGCTGCTGCTGCTGCTGCTGCTGCTGCTGCTTCTTCTGGTTCTTCTGGTTCTCGTTCTTTCTTTTTCTGGTTCCCCGGTGCAATCGGTAGTTTCGATCCCTTCGATCCCCTCCGTTCCCTTCACCCTCTCCAAACTCTTCAATTGCGCCTGGAGGCCTAGGATGCCGAGGCGCTCGCTGAGCGCGGGGTGGAGTGGGATGCGCGTCGATGGGGTAGAGTTTGAGGATGAAGAGGAGGGTGGGGGGATGAATTTGGGGAGGCGCGGGGAGGGGGTGTGTGTTTGGTAGGTGGAGGGGATGGGTGGTGGGGGGGAGAGGAGTGGTGGGATGTTGGTTAGGGTGGACTGTGAAAGGGGGGGGGTTGTTAGGGAGGGGATTTTGAGGGGGGGGTAAAAGAGGAAGAAAGGAAGGAAGGAAGGAGAGGATGGGGGACGTACAGATTGTGCCGGTGAGGGGGGCGAGGAAGGGCGTGCTGGTTGCGGGGGGTGGGGGGGACGTGAGGAGGTAGCCGATGTGGACTGTGGGTTGGAGGGGGGAGTTAGTTGGGGGTTGTTGTCTTATTTGTTTTGCGTGCTTTTATTCCGGAGGGATGGGGATGGGGTTACATTGGAGTCGCGATTTGGATAATGTGCGGGGGGGGGACGAAGGGGGAAAGATGAAAACTTACACAGAGACTCGTGACCGATATCCGCAAGGAACAGGTATAAAGTCGAAGGAGCAAACGTGAAGTGTGGAGGAAGCGACGGCGTATGAGTCACGATGGACTTGAGCGTGGACATGTCGGAGACGGCGTGATAGCCAGGGGTTAGGGCAAGGTAAGGAAGGGCGTGAGGGGAGAACGGGGCGTCGTCCTTCCACCGGAACCGTGCAATTGGTGATTCCTCTTGCGAGTTTGATTTAAATATTAATGGGACATGCATGCGCAGAAATAAGGGTATCAGGTGAAGAGGCCGTTGCGAAAAACCTAAGAGTTGATTTGAGTGAAAGGGGGGGGAGATGAGGATTGGGTGGAAATGGCGATGACGTAGGAATGAGGGAGGAGGGTATGAAATTACAGTTATGAATCGAAGAATCGAAGATTGTGGAATCGTGGAAAAAGTATAATTAATGGAAGCATCAAAAGGAAGACTTGGGGTGAGATAACTTAAGGTGGTCATGCACCCTGCACGGGCCATTCTTGGAAACTCTACTGGGAGCAACGGATGCTCACCGGGACAGTGGAAGCGCATGTGTTGTGAACGAATATTTATTTAGAGCCATTACCATAATATCAACTTGTTATACTGCCAGTCATTGAAGTAAGATTGTAGATGAGGAAAAAACTAGTCGTACCAATGCAAAGTGCTAAAGTCTATGTTCCGTCATGCTGATACACAGAGAACATTGTTGCAAGAGCGACGAAGCACAATCTTGTAATTGATCTTAGTATTGGCAATATTGATTAATGGATTCTATCCTTTACATCCCCCTATCCCTCAGCCTCCTATACTTCCCCGCATCTTTAACACTCGCCTTAATCTTCCCCAATGCAACCTCCCAATCCGCCCCTAAAATCTTCAAATCATCCTCCATCGTTGCCTGTCCCTGTGCTACCATACTCATCTCTCTCTTCAATGCCGCTACAGCAGCAGCTTGATGCAAGTTACCCAAGTCAGCTCCACTATACCCATTACACCTCTCATCTCTCGCTACTGGAGCTAGTGCCTCAATTTCTTCCGCGCGGGCGAATGGCAGTGCCCTTTTGTAAAGAGCCTTGAGGATCTCCACACGCTCATCTGGAGATGGAAGGTCGACAAATACTGATGTTCCAAGACGTCCTGGACGAAGCATAGCAGGATCGATCATGTCAGGTCGATTGGTAGCGCCTACAACGTAAATTCCAGCTCTGTTGCTGAGACCATCCAGCTCAGTCAGGAGAGTGTTGACAACTTTGCTACTAGCTTCCGACAAAGAGTCTTCACGCTTCGGGACCAATGCATCCAGTTCATCGAAGAAGAGGATACATGGTACGGATGATCTAGCGCGCTCAAAGACTTGTCTAACAGCTCTCTCAGATTCTCCCACATACTTGTTGAGAAGTTCGGGACCTTTGATAGAAATAAAATTGGCTCTTGATTCATTGGCGACAGCTTTGGCGAGAAGAGTTTTACCACATCCAGGGGGTCCCCAAAGTAAAACTCCTGTTGGTGCTGTGATACCAACGCGAGCGAATGACTCTGGTCGTTTAATTGGCTCTACAATAGCCATTTCGAGTTGCTCTCGTACTTCATGTAAAGCACCAACATGAGCCCATGTGGTATCTGGAATTGTTGCAAAGCCCTCTCGTTTAGCTGATGGCTGAACTTTAGGGATGGCGGCGAGAAAATCGGTATATTTGATAGAGAAGTCACCATCAGGAGCCGATTCTCCAGCATTTGCAACCAAAGATCTCAGAACGAGAAGAGCTTCTGAGGTCTTATCCTTTGGTATCGGATTGTCAAGCTCCATGGATGTAGCACTGGGTAGTGGAGTGTCGAGCTCCATGGTAATGGCAGTTCGTTGTTTCAGAGCTTCCATCATACGCTTCATGGCTTCTGTGCCTGCAACAGAAACAACATCATTCAAATCAGCACCTACAAATCCAGGGGTCATTTTTGCCAAAGCATGAAAGTTGAAATCTTCAGCCAAAATAAGCTTTTGAGTAAGAGCGCGAAGAATCTTCTCTCGAGCAGCTTCGTTCGGTACTCCCAAATTAATTTCTTTGTTGAAACGCCCTGCTCTTCGGAGAGCCGGATCAAGGGTATCAGGTCGATTTGTAGCAGCAATAATAATCACAGGCTTCCCGCCAGTTTTTTCCAGAGCCATATCATCCATAGATGTGAGCATCTGGGCCACAATTCGCTTTTCCATCTCTCTTTGAGCACTTTCACGTTTTCCCATTATAACATCGATTTCGTCGATGAAAACTAGACAAGGTGCCATACGTTTTGCTTCATCGAAAAGATCTCTGATTTTCTTTTCCGATTCTCCTGACATGCCAGCCACCAGAGAGGGCGCAGAAATAGGTATGAAAGAAACTCCTATCTCAGCAGCAAAAGCGTTTGCGATCATCGTTTTGCCACAACCAGGTGGTCCATGGAGGAGAACTCCTCGAGGTGGTTGGATTCCGGTCCTTATATATGTTTCCGGATATAGCATTGGCATTGCCACAAGTTCGTTCAATTCTTCGATAACATTATCAACACCCCCAAGATTCTCCAACGAAATATCTGTAGGTGGTGCTCTATCGGCATCTTTCCTGACTTCTCGTTCTGCTTTCCGTCGTTTAGATTTTGGTTCTCCATTTGCTTGTCGATCTGACTTCAGAGGTGATTCAACTTCTCCATTACCGTTAAGACTGGGTTGCATTGGGGCCACGGGAGTGGTGGTTCCGCTAGAAGGAGTACCATTCAAGGGGTTCATTGTAGGTGATGATGTTGGTTTCGCCCAAAGTTTGGTAATATTTCTGTTCATTATATTATGCTCCTAACAAAGTCAGTAGAATTAGATTAACATATTGCGAGTTTGTATACCTTTGGCGGTGGTACCACTTCCTCCAATCCTTCAAAATCCCCATCTATAGAATCACTCTCATCTTGTTCTTCCTTCAACACTAGCAGTACCCTATCAATTGAGTCTTCCAGTAGCTTTTTGGATCTTCTTTTCAGACTTGAATTGGAATTTTTGATATGATCGTAAACAATAGAGATAGTAAGACGCTTTGGTCCTTTCTGACTCTGCGCCTGATCATCTGTCAATTTTTTTACAATGTTATATATCTGCATAAACTTTTAGTAAAGGTGCGATTCGAGTTTATCTTTGCGCCGTCGACAATTCATACCTCCCTATCCAAACCTTGACTCAAAGTTGGTCTTCCACCTCTAGAAATCATCGTAAAGTCACCCAAATACCTCAAAAGAGTTACCAAAGTTATTCAAATTGTTTGAATACTGTTTAAAAAGAAAAAAAAAGCTGATCTGATCCAAAAGCGGTAAGTCCCGCATTAGATAACTCTTATCGCTTATCAGCGCCGGCCGTCAATGACGCCGTCCCCAAGGTTCAAGCCTCGGAGTAGAATACCATGGAATGAATCTTCAACTGTGATCAAGCAGTTATAACGTATATCAACAATGGGGAATACTCCCAGTACTCATAAAATATCCGCCCAGGACAAGTAGGGAGTTCTTGATCATTTCCACCTTAAATTCACTTACTGATACACTTCAGAGCTATTCTGGACATGAAGAACCAGAGAGACAAGCTCCACCAATATCAACGACGTATAACTGTACTGACCGACCGTGAAACCGCTATTGCCAAAGAGATGTTATCAAAGGGAGATAAGAAACGAGCTCTACTAGCTTTGCGACGGAAGAAATATCAAGAATCTTTGCTGGCAAAGACTGATGCGCAACTAGAGCAATTGGAGAAATTGACTAGTAGTGTGGAGTTTGCGCTGGTACAAAAGGATGTTGTATTTGGATTACAGCAAGGCACAAATGTGCTAAACCAAATACATAAGGAAATGGGAGGACTGGATCATGTGGAGAAGTTGATGGGAGAAACGGCGGATGCCATTGCTTATCAACAGGCAAGTGGTATACTGTGCAATAGGTGGTTATTTTGCTGACTTAGACTTGTGTAGGAGGTGAGCGATATGTTGGGTGGGATTATGTCAAATCAGGATGAAGATGAAGTAGAGGACGAACTAGCTGCTTTGGAAGCAGAAGTTACAGGTGTTCCACTACCTGAAGTTCCTACGGCAGGACTACCACTGAATGAACCGTTGCCTGATGTGCCGAGATCAGAACTTTCAAGTAAAGAAAGAGCAAAAGCAAGGCAACGGGAACGCGATGAGCAACAGGCTGCAATGCTGGCATAGGAGTTTCGGTTTATCGGGCATTTAAAGGAGTTATACGAGCATTGTTGATTGGATACCCACATCGTATTTTTACCTTCTTGAGAATCACCAAATGTAGATATATATTCAGTATTAACGGATGAACATCGTGGAAGAAATCAATAAAATTGTCTTTATAATACAATATAACGCTGGTCCAGTATGGTATGGTATGGGTGTAACGCCGTCCCAATGCAAATAGTTTACTCCTTGATGCAAGTCCCATGCTCCACGCTTATGCATCTCCATACAGCCAGTAATTCAAAATAGTAGTAACATCATATGCCCTTTTCATCCTCTCGGAAATCAGACCAACCATTCACCTGTGAAAATGTGGTGAGCGCCAACTCCCTAAGTAAGGATCCACAGAAATTTCACGTAAGCAACTGGAGCCTCAAAAGCTCGACTACTCTTGTATCAATATACCCAATTTCACAAAGTTTAACCCAAAGTAATAAATTGACGGCTAGGCTGCATGATTCGAGTATATGCCGGACCATTACCGTCTGGCGGTATAGAAACTCGCATGGTATGATTTGACATATGTCGCTCAGTAATATGCGGATCACGCCTCTCGTAGTATATTGGTAGGTCAGATCTTTCTCCGGGTATCCTAAGATTAAGAAAATTAGCAACTTGCAAGTCACTCCTGATTATTCAAATCCACTCACTCTGGCATATCTAAGTAGCGTGCTGGAGGTCTTGCTTGAACAGGGCGTATGACTGTGAATGGCCTAGCTAATTGATCTGGCTCGTCGGCTTGACGATGAACATTTGGAATAAACCTCTGATAAGAAACGGGACCATCTTGTGGTCGAGAAAAGGAGGGCTCATGTTCAGATTGAGAGAAACGTTGAATGAAAGCTTGATCTGCAGGACCGTCCATATTTTGCGAACGAGAAATCCTTCTGGAAACAGGTTGATCAGGAGACGCTGGTCTTTGAAGGTAATACCTTTGACCAGGCTCAACTTGTTCTGGCCGTACGAATTGATCACGCTCAGCCACTCTAACATTATCACTAGCCACTCGCTGTGGATCACAAGTCTCATCAGAATACATCAAATAAGGACGTGGCATAGCCATCTCTCGCCTCGAAATGGGCACATGTTGCCGATAAGTTATTCTCTCATCATCTCGTCTAGATGAATCTGAATGCATTTCATGTGGTCTGAAATCGGACATCTCGTGGATAGGCACTCGTTCTGAGAGTACAGGCCTAGAAGATGCCGTTGGTAAATTTGTTGACAAACCTTCAGTATGTCTGGGTAATACAATGGGACGCCGATTTGCGTCCTTGATAGGGAAATTTGGGGTGGTATGCCCATACTGCTCCCTTGAGGGGTAAGGTCTGAATCGACCATAATCATCTTCAATCACACGACGGCGTTTGGGATATGGACTGTCATCATCATCATCATCAATGACAATGACTTCTCGGAGTCCGGGATACATTCTACTCCGTTCAACCACACGCCGTGGAAATGATGCTTGGTGGCGACCAGGATCGCCAACGGCATTTCGATCTAAACGAGGTGACATGTTCATATTATCATTTTGTTCTTCAATGGACAAGGCAAGCATATCTTGGAATCCAGATCTTGTCGGTGATGCTCTAATGGCTACTTGAGGTCTCGGCTCTCTGCTCACTTGTGGAGCTGAATTCAGATTTGGAGGATGAAAAGCTGGGCGGTCATGCAAGGGTCTTACTGTTACCTCATCTCTGCGTATCAATGTCCGGGAAGGTGGCCGCTCTTGTGGATAGTGATGACGAATCTATGAATATTAGTAGTGAAACTTTGCTCTATCTCTCATGTCGAAACTGAACCTACTTGATGTTCAGGCGGGATGCTATGCCGAGGTTCTGCGCCATGATCGAGGTACTCTGTACCTCGATTTGGACGTGTGACAGTGGTTGGCGTTTGCTGTCGAAGCATTTCTTGGTAATGTTGTGAATTATTAGATTGAGCAGGTCTTATACTTGCCTCATACCCTTGTTTACTTGCCCCATTAAGTTCATCAGCGTTTTGACGGCGATTCAAAGCCTCATCCCAAGCAGCTTGATATCGCTTGAATCGAGGCTGGAGCTTCCTAGGTCCTTCATTTGACCTTACTCTAGACCTTGAATAAGAAGAAATGAAATCAGAGTGGCCAGCACCAGTCGCGTATGAATTGTGTTCAAATCCCAAAGGTTGCCGACTTTGTGGACCAGCCTGCAGGGTCATAGTAGTAGATTCAGCGGAAGTATTGTCTTCTTCCTCATCCTCTTCAGAATCATCATCTTCATCGGAATCATCATCATCGTCGTCGTCCTCGTCGTCGTCCTCGTCGTCGTCATCATCATCTTCTTCATCCGAATCCGTAATGATGACAACTTCCCGTAGGATCTCGTCCATTTGATCACGCCCAGTTTCCTCGTCTCCTCGCCATTTGACGAGCACGTCCAAGCATACAGGCTCGACTACCTTTCGTGCATTTATCCAACTTGTTTCCCGGAGTAATTTGTCATATCTAGTATGGGTGTGACGAATA
Organism: Monilinia fructigena; assembly: GCA_003260565.1. NCBI lineage: Eukaryota > Fungi > Ascomycota > Leotiomycetes > Helotiales > Sclerotiniaceae > Monilinia > Monilinia fructigena. The sequence goes on along the minus strand of QKRW01000016.1, from coordinate 622,313 downwards.
TGTGCAAGAACGGCAAGCTGGACTCGACGTGCTAACGGAAGATCTGCCTGTAGGCCAACCGTAGGTTCTCCATGAAATTTCACACCTTTCTGAAAAGCATGCTCGATAATTCTCTGTCGATCGGTGTTTGGAATTCTTGGAAAAAGATCTCGTATCGCACCATCGGCCTGTTTGTTTATTTCCTCTTGGGATTCTGGTATTGGCTCAATCAAGCCGTGGGCAGTGTTCGAAACAACGGTGTCACCGACAATTTTGCGTGCTTCGTCCACGATGACTTCTCGAAAGTGATATCCTGTTCGAAAAACATGTTCTGAAATCTTTGAGTTGTCCTCTTTCGAGCGCTGTGGGGTGGTATGAAATCAGAGTGTGGCCTTGCATTTAGTACAAAGAGACCTCTCAATCAAACTTACAGAAACAATAAAGATCATAGCATTCTGTTCTCGAGACAATTCTTTGCAAGCATTTGTCAGAGTCGGATCCCCAATAGGAACATAGGTGAATCCTGGTGGAGGATTTGGATTATTTGTGACCTAATCGTAAGTCAACATGGCAACAATGCGCCGCAAAATGAATTACCTGAAACTCCAGCTTCTTCTTCTTCTCCTTATTCTCTGCAAATTCGAAATATGATTGATACTTAGAGCTGTGCTTTGGGAGATCTAACTTGGCAATTAAATGATCTGGGGCAGGTTCTGCCCAATCTTGTGCAGTATATGATTTCTTCTCTTTCTTCCGACGTTCCAATTTCGCAGCACGACGTTCCAATTTCGCAGCATGACGATCTTTCTTACCAGCTCGAGCCGGCCGAATCTTTTGACTCTTTTTGGCCTCTCGAGCTTCTTTCTGCGCATTTCTGTGCACGAGTCCCTTTGCCTTGAGGGCCCTTTGTCTTCTACCCACCATATTGAGTACTATCCTTGACTTACCATGAAAATTGAATGACCTATTGAGAGAAAGAGATTAGTGAGCAATAGCGCTGGCAAGGCACGATAACAATTCTCTCAAAGTTATACCAGCAGGATATGCGTGATAAGAAAATAGAGAATCACAATACGTCCTAACAATGCATCCAGTTTTTCAAGTGGTCCAGGTATTAGAAATGGAAAGGGTTGTGTCAATGAAGGGATTGAGATGGAAAGAAGGAAAGTCTTGTGTTGTCGCAAAAAGCTGGGACAGTAGCAAATAAGATGATCATTGCGGTGGGCATAAAGGATTATATAAGTACCTACCTGATGTACCTAGTGTGCACCTAGGTAAAAAAAGTTTCTATCAGGTGATCAACCAGTATATCAAGTAGGTAGGTATATTATTCAAATTTACAAACCTGATTCACAGAGTTTATTAAGACTCTGATATTCTTGTGGCATTTTCCATTTACCTATAACTTCCAAGTAACTAGTAGATCGTTTATACCTATTCATTTTTGATTACCTACCTAGTATCTAGGTACCGTACTTATAACTACCTAGCTAGGTACGCAAATGCACAACCTTCATCCAATCTCCTTTCATTGTCACCCATTTGCTTAGCTACCGCTGTCCATAACAAACTCAAAAACTCAGATAATTCTCCTCATTCCATGCAGACTAGACCCTGGCTATATGCTCCTTTGGAAACTCCATTTCCCTTATGCTTGTGCATCGCCAAAGTTCCATACAAGAAAATATTTACAAAACGTTCAGTTCTAACCTCCAAATCAATCCGGAAGCGAATTGATGTTCTTCTTAATAACTAATACACTGTTAGCCATGAGTGTACGAAAGCAGTGACATTCACTTACATTCAAATGCCGAGAAGAAAATGGAGTTTACAACGCATGATCTACCCATGGACACGCCCAAGCCTCGATACATCGTCTTATCGAAGAATCGAATTTTTGGTGCCTTTTGAACCGTCTCGCCTTTGCAGAAAGTTAGGCAATTTCGTTGGTGAATGCTTTTGGCGGAGTCGATGGGATACTATCATGAGTCAGTTGTTTTGCCAAGATCGCAAGATTACGGGTTGCTACGCACAATCAGCGCCCAGCTTGCGATGCCGCAGAAACCCCCTGCTACGACGACGGCAAATGGGCTTGTTGACCCTCGTTCTCCCGTGTATGTGGTCAAGAGTTGCTTGCAACTTTCATATGTCATGAAATAGATAGCAGTTCCTAGTGTATCCCGAACTATATGAGGTAAGATTAGTTTATGACAACATCATTGAATAATATGTCTACTGACGAAGGTGAAGGCTGAAGCCTGAATAGAGTCCAGATACCCCACGATGTTTGATAATGTTCATTGCAGTCTTAAATGTGCCCTTATCTTTGTAGCTTGCTGCAGTTGCGTTTTGCCTATGGGAATTTTTCACAGGATCGGAGAGACTTGATTGCCGTTTAGCAGCCATCAATACCGATACTTGAGCACTGAGTTTAGTCAATTCGAAGGGACCTAGAGATTGTCAGAAGCTGGAATATAGGTCAGAAAACCAAGCCTATCCACTCACAAGCTACAAGTGTTATGAAAGAACCTGCTGTGGCGCCAGCTGCCCCAAAACAAGCAATAGTTGAGAATGTAGGGTATGTTCCAAATGTGTTAATATGCACCAACGGATCAACATCAAAATTTCTCTTGAACCAAGCTGCGTATGTGTATTTAGACCGCTGATAGACCGAGAAAGATATTGTTCGGACCAGAGTTACTGATGCTAAAGGTGCTGCAACCCCTCGGAAGAATCCTCGTAATCTCTCTGTTTGATATGTATGCCGGACACAATCCGTGAAGTTTTTGTATTTATATGTTTGCATTCGTGTCTTCACTGAATCCAATGGAAACTGCAAACAATTCAATACATGCTAAATCATGAACATGACCACGAGAACTTACTGCGCAGAAAGTAGAACAGATACTGCTGACAGACGCTGCAACTTCTGTTCGATATCGCTTCACCCATTTCCTCTGTGCTTTGGATCTGTCTTGGGGATAAAGTAGTAACGGTTGTTGGTTGATCACATCATGTTGACCAGGCTTAATCGGCATAATGGCAGATGATTGTTAGTGGCGGGCGCTGGAAGACAGTGGTCAATCGACCAGAGTCCTCAACGCGATCGCGATAAGGGCAGACACCAATGATCGTCCATGAGTCTTCTGTCGATTATAAAATCGAGCGGAAGAATTCACTTGCGAAGTTGCAGCCGAAAAAAAGGATGGATCTGGGGAAAGGTGAATTCTGAGAAGGCGGGGTTGCGAGATATATATAATATATGGAGAAAGTGAGATAGGTAGTGTTCTACTGTACGGATACGGGTAACACCAGAAGGATTGAACCAACCAAGGGTATCAAAGTTATACGACTTTAGGTAAAGGGCTTCAAAGTACGTGATGGGGCTTGGAAGTTGGCTTTAGTTTGGCGCAAATCACTTCTTGATTCGTGAAGTCTACGGAGGAGTGAGTAACTAGTACGTACCTACCTCGTTACCATCAAATCTCATGTTTTTGGAGGAAAGATGTTCGCTAAACGCGGATCCACTTTACAGCAGCTACAGGTCGGTAGGTAAATTAGTAATAACTCCGAGGTCCTTTAATGTGCAAGTCATTATCAATAGTAGGCAATGGTTCATCACAATTGCAAAAAGCTATACTCACTCACTCACTCATTACCTGCCTACTCATCACTCTATACAACATAAAAGACAATAAATCATTATTCATGTCCTCCTTCAAGCGATATCTCAAGAATGAAATTCATCACGATGGTCGTTTAATTTCAAACAAAGAAACTCTCTCCACTTGACGTATCATTAGTTGAAAGGAAAGGGAAGAATGCATTACAGCAGGGCAGCTAGATTGGATAAGCCCCGCAGTCAGGTTAAAACCATTACCCTTTCCGATAAGGGCAACGATGGGTTGGGCGTTCATAGGCATGCAGAAGTGCATGACAGGGAATAGCCAAACACCAGCTACTCTAAGATGGAGCAATCCCGAGGCGTATCTTTTCGAGTGAGTTTCTTCAAATACACACATGGCTTTACGCACATGGTTTCGAGCAACACAGCATTCCGGTAGTTCTCGATATCGGTTGAACTAGGCCGATATCGAGTGGAACTTCGGGTGAAACTACTGAAGGTCGGTCTACCTCACAGGCTAATTGATCATAGTCATCTGAGATAATCCCGCCAGTATCATTTGTCAGGCATTATTGCTATAGAATAGGTGTGTGAAGCTGTGAGCGTGGCAGCCTTCAGATCTAAATTGCAGACTTCTTCCCCAGGTACCATCTCCAACCATCGGTGCGACTACACAGATAATATATGACATTCGTCGTTCTTCATATGACTAGGCCATACGTGATCCATTTTCAAGATCCTCTAATTGTCCACGTTACTTTAGATCCTCTAATCATCAGAACTCGCACGGAACATGGCTACCATCCTTCAGAAGACTTTTTGTTTATTGAGTTCGAAATGAATATCACGATAGAACAAACGTTCTTCCGAAATTAGGCTTCAACGTCTCGAGACTCATCTGGGTTGATGATAGGCAAAGTGCCGTAATGCTGATCAAAGGATTTTTTCTTCTCTATTAGGTGCAGTCTCAACGTAGACACAGGCCCATAGTTTCATTGAGCATTTCAATAGTCTTGTCGTAATGTGTCATGCTATTATGCCTCAGATATTTCTGCATGAGAGCCTTCTCCTTAAGTTGCCTGGGGAAACGTTAGTATTGCAATCAACGTTATATGATTGAAGGTCGGTTTTACTCTTTCCATTGAACTCCTCGCTCATACTTCACTCGCAGCAGATTCTTGACTAACTTATGCTCAAGACCAGTTTCTTTAGTTGCAAGATTAAGAAATTTGATTGTGTTGTTAATCCGTGCTAGATCAAATGTTGCTGGTCCCCTTTGCGAAACTCTTCTCTCAGCATATTTCTTCCCATATATCGTGCCGGCTTTGCATATTGTACTGCATGTAATAGAGCTCGGTAAAGACCTCGATATGCGTATATATAATCTTTTCGTGTATATGATGACATGCTTATCTGATTTTTTTCTCTTTGAAGAAATTCAAAAATAGGAACAAATATTCCGATTTGCAAGTGAAACTCGGTTCGCATGTGAAAATCTCATGTTTCGGATGCTTCCGAGTAGCGCGTCATCGGACTTACCTCCACAGTCACACTAGACAATAATTCGAATTGTTTTGATTATTTGGTTATTTGATTTCCACCAGACTTGGACATCAACTTCTTTATAACAATTATTAGTATCGTATAAAAAATTCCAGATTTCACATGAAGCAAGTTATCACTAAATGAGCTCTCTTGTTTCCGACTTTATCATCAACCCAGTTCTGAGACAGGCCAGACGGTTTTCACGGTCCGAGGCACCTGTTCATACCCACGACTCAAACGATCCATTAACCCCACACCCCCTTCCAGCAAATAATAATGAGGTTGAGGAAGTTTATATAGAAGATGTGGCAGAAGGAGAACCAGTTATGAATCTGCCAGATACAAGGAATCCTGCAAGCGTCGATAATATAATTCAGAGCTCATCGAATCCGTCCGGCGATACTCATAATCTACAACATGAGGTTGACCGAAGCCAGATTGACCCTTTGGCACATTCTCATATGCAGTCGAATACGAGTCTAGCTGACAGAAATATGTCTGATAACCCTTCTTTCAGTACAATATCCCAGACCCAGGGAGAAGTTACAGAAGGATCATCTGGCAGTGCTGCTTTCAATGCTCTGGATCTACAAATGAGTCCCGCCGAAGGTTCATCTCAGCATCCAAGCCAAAACTCAACTTCAGCTTCGATAGGTCTTGATACAGGTAGTAGTGCTCTTCCTGAGGACGATGGAATGGGCCCTCTTCGACAACGCATCAAACATATACAAGCCATGGAAACCCCTACAGAACAAAAAGCATTATTGATGCATCAACTTCTAACTCAAGGTTATACCGAAGCCCATGAGTTATTCCATGCGAAGAACTATGTAACAACTACTGCCTCGGACAAAACGATCAGTCAAGAAAGACCTGCAACTCCGGGATCATTAAGCTCTTTTATTTGGCAGATAAATGGTGCTCTGGATCCAGCACCGGCAACTGAAATTCATACCTTTCATCTCTCTCCAGGTGACTTGAAGAGGACATATGCCCCCCTTGATCCCCCGAAATTGATTTTGGAAGCGAAGAATCCGAAAACACCGAAGACTTAATACCTCAACTCGGATGTAAGCATTATAAGAGGAATGTCAAGCTACAGTGCTCTACATGCGATCGATGGTATACATGCCGATTGTGTCATGATGAAGTCGAGGATCATATCTTAATCCGCCATGATACTAAAAACATGTTATGTATGATATGTGGCTGTGCTCAGCGGGCAGGGGAATTTTGCGTCGCATGTGGGGAGAGGACTGCTTGGTACTATTGCGATGTGTGTAAATTGTGGGATAACGATCCTAATAAAAGCATATATCATTGCAATGATTGTGGAATATGCAGAAAGGGTCGCGGTCTAGGCAAGGATTTCTTTCATTGCAAGGTAAGGTACATCCAAGCTAACTTATTAATCTACGTCCTGCTTACAGTATCAACAGACTTGCGGCGTGTGTATGTCTATGTCTCTTATGGACGACCATAAATGCATCGAAAGGGTATCTGACTGCGATTGTCCTATTTGTGGAGACTATATGTTTACCTCGCCAAAAAACCTGTTGTGTTTATGATCTGTGGTCATAGTATTCACTCAGCTTGTTATACTGAGCATATGCAAACCTCGTACAAGTGCCCGATATGTAGCAGAGTGTGGTGGGGATGGCCACTCAATTCCGGAATCTTGATCGAGCTATTGATAATCAGCCAATGCCGCCTCAATTCCGAAACACTTTGGCTATGGTTTCTTGTAACGATTGTTATGCTAAAAGTGCAGTCAAATATCACTGGTTGGGGCTGAAATGTGCCATTTGTGACTCTTACAATACGGCTCAGCTGTCAATACTGAGTGATCCAGGAGTGGAACCCCAGCTATAGGGACTGGAGATGCACAGAACGACATGCCAACGAGCCAGGAATCTCGAGAAACATCTTCATCGACATATCTAATCCTGGTCTTCCGAGAAATCGAAGACATTCTTCCCACATACCTTCCCTTCATCACAGGGGGAGTCCGGTCGATTCTCTCCTTGTCCTGTACCATCTCGGCTGGGAAGATCGGTATCGCCTGCTCGAGGGTTAGGATTATTCGCAGACCAGCCGATTGGTAGCGGCGAAAGTGATAGCTCAGGCGATGAGGATGATTTAGATTTCTGGGGAAGAGACGAACCACGAAGCGCCAGAGACCTACAAGTGACACACGATACAGATGCACAAGATGATAATGATATTGAATATGAAGACGATTCCACTGACTCGGAATCCGGAAATGATTACGAAGAAGATGATGATGGTGAAGAGGAACCCTTCGCAATTTTTGGACACCGTTGATGCTTGCATGGATTGGTAACGGGAAAAGGTAGCATTTTTTTTTGGCGTTGATTTTAGCGTCCACAGCATTTTATGATAAGATGTTGGAGAGTATGAAGGCGCACTGGCATTATGATGGGCATGGGCAGGTATGGGGGTCGATATATGTAGAACTCTTGTAGTTATCTAGGATTAGTGAAAACATCATTATTTTGATTGTTTATCTTGATTGTGTGAATATTCTTTCATTGTTTGCTCGTGGAGTAATCAGGGCCATACCTTAAAGAGTTTTACTCCATGATGCTAGCAAGACTTTCCTTTATGGGTTGAGCCCTGAGAACAATATAGCAATGCCGGAAGCGTGGATCACTACAACAACTCTTCAGGCCTGTATACTAGAGCCTAGTATCATCAATCCCTTTTCCAAAAACGCCCCGGTATATCTCTCAAACGCCTTGTATCAAATATGCAGAGCCTCTTCAGTAACTCAAACCATGAACATTACCCACGTCCTACCCCATAGTTGAACCCCATTTCCATCGTCAATCCATCCCTTTAATTATCCATTCAATTATTCGCCCTGGCCAACCCCTCCTTCAGCAACCTGCTTCCTCACTTCATCCGCATCTTTTCTTAATTCCCTAACAACCGTCTATTTTGCACATTATCGATTAGCCTATATCCTACCATCCCATCTTGCATTCCTATCCTTCTGGAACCACGCGCCCTTCACCTCTCCTCAAATCCCTCAACTCCCAGTCACAACCCACAAACCCTCCAGGATGAGAAAAACTACTCACAGCAAGCGCCTCCGGATTTAACTCCGTTCTCAATGAGACTTTATACATATACTCAGGTTCCACGATCGAGTTCTGCTTCTACTTGCACGTTAGAATATGTGTTTCTCTTTATCTCTGTACACCCGTTCTCCTCTCTCTCTCTCTTTTCCCTTCCCTTTTCCTCTCCTTTCCATCCATCAATTCCCCTCGCTCTGTCTCTTAGAAAAAGAAAAACAAGATCAAATGAACAGCGAAAAACCTACCAGCAGGGTAGAAATCTATGAAAACATCGGATGACCTGTCGAGCTTGTGCGGCACTGGTAGCTTTATCGGGTTTTTGGGATGGGTCTGCCATTTCTGGTTTGTGTTGTTATGTTTGGTGCCGGAGTTTGTTGTGGTGGAATTGAGATTGCGGGGAAATTTCACATTAACGAGAATTGGTTTTAGTATTTGGAAGAAGGATTCCAGATTTCTTGGGTATGATGTTGGTATTGTGTGGAATAGGTTTCTAATTTACGTTTATATATGAATCTTATTGTAAGTTGCTGGGATGTTACTGCTAGGCCTAGGTAGGTAGGTTTATACAGAGGAGGGGTGATTGATGAGTCTCGTCTCAACTCTCCCCAAAAAATTATGCCATTTATTAATAAGTGTACAAAAATAGTATTCAGAATCAAAGTCATTATCATTAGGACACCTCCCAAGATCAGCATTTCATGATCTATTCCGCAACTTTCCTATCGCTCTCTGCTCTCAATTCTTGACAGCTTCAACAAACAATTCTCTCATGCCCTTCAACAATACACTAATCCCGGGTCTCATTTAACTTATCTACCACCTTTCAATCTGCTCCTTCTCCAATTCGGCTTGCAATATGGAATATCATAGTCCCTCTTTGATGTATCAAGCTCAAACCAAGCTTCCTTTCATAATCATTATCATCAAAATTATTGAAAATAAACTTCAGTCGATCATTTTGTCCTGCTCCCTCAATCATAAGACCAAATTCGAAATCCAAAATCGAGTTCAGGTATATTGAATCGAGCTTGTTTATCGATATATTGAGCATGGATTTCTGAGCAGCAACTCGTCCATTTATAGCTTTTTGTGTTTCGGCGTTTGATTCTTTAAGGCTTCTCTGATTGCAAGTTGTGCGTCTCGTTGTTTCAGTCAATGATGCGATGGCTGCTTGCATTTCGGCGGTTCTCTGCGGCCTCCTTTGCGAGGGTCTGTTGATGTGTACTGGTTTTTGATGACATAACTTCAATATCTCTTTCTTCATGCGTTGATCCTCTGTTACATATTAGTTTCATGCGTACTTCTAAATTATTTGAGAGCTTACCAAGTAATTCAGTCACATTCATTCGGAATTGGTTTCTTTCCTCCAAAAACGCGTTTTCTTCCTGCTCTATGAAGGCATCAAATTGACTGTAAACTCGCCATTCTATCTCGCAATTCATCGAAGCCAAAGTTAATACTTGGAAGAGTATCTGCCATGGTGGAGCATCGCCGAAGACAAAGGTGGTCGCATCATACTACTGGACATGCTGGTAGACAGCGAAGGCTCAAACATTGTAGACATCGTGATATTTTGGTAGGAATAAGATGTGATTTATTGAGGTCGAAATGATATACAGAAAGTATGATGATGGCTCTGGTTAGGTTTGGTGTTATACTTGTGTAAGCATTAGATGACAGTAGAATGCAAAACCAAAAATGTTGATTCCTTCTCTGATAAGCGCGTTGTCAAGGAAACCAATCAATATTTTATCAGATTCCAGGTCCCACATTAAACGTTAGTGGAGCCGATAAACTCGCGGTTCTCCAAAAAAAAAAAAGAATAATTTATTTTTACATCAATGCTTATTACAGCCTTTTGCTTTTTGAATTTATGACAGAAATTCTGACATTCATTTCCCCTTTCACTTTTCACTCATTCTCTGATATTACTTCTCATCAATTCTGCGAAGTTCGAAATGATTGGAAGGGTTTATCGCGCAAACAGAAGTCCGCGAAAACCCAATGACTGACCACAGGGCGACGACCTGGCACATGGTCATTTTGGAGAATTCTCTTACGATGTTAATGAACGGCAGTGGTCCTTTTCACAGGATTTGAACAGAAGTTGCTTGGGATTCCACTGTTGCAATGTGTTCAGTTATTGATTGTTCGTAGCGCATCGATTTCAACAACTTCTCCCATTCGCTCATGCATTCCTCCCTCAATTCGAGATATACCTGATAGCGGAAAAATAGGCTTGACGATAGCCATACTCAACAGAAATGGCTCACAAAGAGGCGACCGAAACGTTTCCCGGGGAATTCTCGCAGCAGAATTTTCTAAAAGATCCGTGGATGCGCATGTTCAAACGTTCCAAGACTAGTACATTGATGGCAATTGGAGGAGCTGCAGATATCAATCATGGATCTAATTCCAAATTGCATCATAATAGCAATACCATGTGGGGAAGCCGGTCATGTTTTGAAGCTGGTTAAACCTCGCCCCGAAAAACTCGGCTGGGAGTCTCAAAATGGAGTTCAGCTCTCATCGATGGATACCACTAACTCAGATGAGGGACATTGGTTTGGTACTGGAGGAACAATTCTACAAATCGCCTCAGTTGATAATGGAAGGATCTTAGTACCCTGGTTCGCCGTTCGACAGGCAGCCATGACAACAATTTTCAGACCGTCTTTCGGAAATTTCCAAGGCCTTTTGTAGCACGCTGGACATACTGCGACATACCCTTCATCTTGTCTTGACGCTAATCCCGTCGCAATTTTAACTTGCCAACAGTCTGGATCAGAAGAGCATATGGATGTCACTTTTAACCCTTGGTACGCTCGACAATTTGCGATGTAGATCGAGCAGGTCATTGGAGCACCTGGGACGTCGAAGGCCGACAAAAGAAACGCTCGGCTTTTGAAATTATGCCCGGGAAGATGGCCCATATATACGACGACTTTGGTGAAGATCTGACCATCCCATCATTACAAACCACCAGGAGATGTTGGTGACTGGCATCGAGTCTTTTGGGCAGGTAACGTCAGCACGATGGTACTTGCAAATAGAAGGCATCTTGCAATTTTTGATACGAAATCTAAGCCTACACGACTACCTTCTCACTCATTTAATACTTCGCTACTTAAAGATTGGATGCTGGATATTAAGCGCAGCACTGTTGATCTTGGGCACTTGTTCGTTTTAACTACGACTCGGGTTTTTTGGCTCAAGGTCATACCGGCTAGTGAGGATGGCCTGAACATGGAGTCTGGTGTTGAGGTTCTTCTCTCACATCAACACTACAGGACTGCAACCGATGAGACTATGAAATTGACAATGTCTAAGGACAAAGATGGTACGGGCTTGACAGTATTTATTACATCCAACGAAAATTCACGATTGAATTCATACACCTTTTTCATGGATGGAAATATCGCGAGGAGTTTTGAGGGAGCGTTTAGGCTTTCCCCTGGGATAAGCGAGAAAGTGGTATTCAGAGCAGAAACTCTTTCTATAACCCCTGCGCCTTACTTGATACGAAGAGAATCAACCCAGGGAGCGGGACTGGACTTCATGAAAGCAGGCGTCAAATTTTATCAAGCATGGTTGCTGACGTCAAACTTCGAGCTAGTATCTTCTCTATGGGCATCTGAAATTATCAATTCTCAACAGAAATGGATATCGCGGTCTAATCTAACTGCACCGACAAAAAAATTCGCGGATAATTCTATCCGCATTACAGCTAGCCGTCTTGCGGATGATTTCATCGTTCCTGATGATGATGATGATGATGATGATGATGTTTTGGTGGATAAAATGGGCTCTCTAATGACCCAAAATCACGGACTATCATTTAAGGTTAACAAAGTTTCTCTAGATCTAAACCTTAGGATCAACATGCGCCCGGTATTTGAGCGAATATTCAATGAAAAGATCTCAAACGGGTCAACCTCTGATATGGAGATGGCATTTCGCGATATATCAATTCATATGCAAAATAACAAGCAGGGGGACAGCATGTCTCTGAAAACTTGTCTTGAGCTATCGGATAATGCATGCCCTTCGGCGATCTTGATGAGGCAGCGAAAACTGTAAGCGAATTCCTGGATTTCATGGATACATTTGATGATGGATGAAGAGGAAGCATCTTCAAAATTTCATATTTCAAAACTGGTATCTTGTCCTGGAATGCTGTTTTCGGAAGATCAATCATCAGACGACATATGTCCTGACTTACTGAAAATTTATGATCAACTTATCAATGTTTGGGTCACAAATCTTCCTCGCAAAACTCCTGGACCCGTTCGTCTAGCAAAGGCGAGACTTATACGCAAAATCGCCATGGAATTATGGTTGAGTTCAGTTGGCGTTTCACTTCGTAACAAACAGTTTGAGCCAAGACCCCCTCCAATGGTTGAAGAAGGCTCGCCTTTGCGCATATTGAAGGATATCGATGAAGTCTCGAGAGCTAGCTCACCCCCATATTTCAGCTCCCAGGCCCATTCCAACGCAGTACAAAATCCACAATTCAGCTTACCTACCCCTGCCTCTTCAGTAATATCGGCTGCTACAGTTGTAGAGGATCCTACCATCGCCCGACTTCGCCAGTATGCAGTTAGCCTAGCACCGAAAACAGAATTTGGACCAGCAATATCTTCATTTGGTATCTCAATGGCCATCTGTTCCAGGTGCAGACCCAGCTACATATTCTTGGGAGGAGGTTCAGAGAGCTGCAGCTGTGGAAGAAAGTGGTGATGACGAATACCGTAGTCGACGAGAACATGCTCGACGTAAAAGAAGAGCAGAAAGATTTTTGAGCCGTGACCGTGCAAATGCAGCTACATCCTCATCTCAAGCTGTGGTTCAGCCTTTTGGCAGCCAACCGGCCGGTCACAACATTTACAGTTCTCAGCCATTAATGAATTACCAATGACCCAACCAAGCAAAGGAGCTTTTTGGTAGCAGACTAGCTGCTCCAGCCACTCCTGGGAAGAGAAAACCGAAGAGACGAAGAGCTGCAGGATTTTAATAACGCGAAGTTCGAGTATATATCCCAGTCACTTGAATTACCATCGCGGGGCTCAATGCTAGCCGTGTCTGTACAATCTGCAAATCTCCTTGAAGCTTAAGCCTTTGAGCATTGGATGCGAATTCTCCATGACAGCCTAGCATTATAACCATTGTATTTTATAAGAAGATGTTGGACCTTGCAACTTGGTATTGGAGAACTTTGAGGACATAATCTTGTAATCACTTAGATATATGTATGATAATGTAAAGTAGCTTCTGTTGAAGTATTTGTCCGTATCCTGTATGAGATTGTCCTAGTAGACCTAGTTTCACTACATTGAGAACGCCTTAGGTAATTCGTCCCAACTGTACGTTGCTATCTCCATCATCGAGATGTTTCCAAAAAAATAATAGCCAGTTGATATAATAATTGACAGAATGATTGGTGAATTTCCATTAGAATAATTTTGATGTTAGTGAGCAAAGGGGAAAACGACCTTGTGGTTATAAACGAACCGTCTCAAACCCCGATCTAAATTTTTCTTACTTTTCAAAACTTCAAATTCGAGCAAATATAAGAAAAGTTCAATAATAATGTCGAGTCACTGCCATGATGAGCATGATCACGGGCATGGCGGTCATTCTCACGAAGGGCATGATCATTCCGATGATATTACCCCCGCACTTCAATACTCACTCTATCAACACATCAATTTCGACGACATAACCACACTTAACGAAGCCAATTCTGGTTCCGGAAAGGCCATCGTAAAGAAAACATGGGCCGAACGTATGAATGAGCAACCAGAACTCGAAAGTGATGCTGATGAACAACTTTTAATGCATATTCCGTTTGTTTACCCCGCCATTTACCCCTCCAAGCTAGACAGCCATAGCTAATATGTGTATTCCAACCCAATAGTTTCACCGGCCAAGTAAAACTTCACTCCATTCTTCTGCGCACATCGAACTCCGAGTCTGCCCCTAAGACTCTCAAGTATTCATCAACCGTGATGATCTTGATTTCAGTGTCGCGTCCGATCTGCAGCCCACGCAGGAATTCCAGTTGAGTCAAACATCTGAGGTTCAGGGACATCGCGGTTAAGAGGCTTTGTTTGGGAAAGTACAGAACTTGACATTGTTTGTGGAGGATAATTATGGGGAGGATGTGAGTCGCATTTGTTATGCCGGCTTCAAGGGGGATTGGATGCAGTTGGGGAAGGCGCCCACGAATATCTTGTATGAGGCTGCGGCAAATCCAAGCGACCATAAGGTAAAGGGGGACAAATGTGAACCAGATGGGTAGTAATATTGGGCAATGAATGGGGTGATGGTGGATGATGGTGGGTGGGAGCGTGTTTAGTGTGTGTTGAAAGCAGTAAATGGACAAAAAAGTCCAATGACAGACAGTCGAGCTACAAAAATTTCCATGGTCACAGAAATCGAGGCCTGGGAACTAAAGTTGCGAAAAGTGTGTTGGGGCATAGGAAATGGAAATTCCATTTTTCATGCCAAAATTAGTATTGCTAGCAGATTACAAGTATCCTCCATATCCATATAGGTCTAAATCCACAATGATACACGATGGTACAATCTACATGAAATCATCCAAAAAGTCTTCTCCTCTATCTTGATTATTCGCCTCTTCATCATCATCCTGAGTAAACAATTCATCATATGCGTGATCTTTCTGCCACTTCTTTTCCTTATACTCCTGAGCCTGTCTCGCTTCTTGTTTTCTCTATCTACCCATCAGTATATCTCAAGACTCAGGAATAGTATACTACTTACCCGTTCCAATAAAGCAGCTTGATCCTTCTTCCTCACTGCCTTTAACTTCTCTTCCTTCTCCATGGCTAAATCAGGGAACTTTTCAACCTTGGTCTTGTTCAACCGGTTGACAATTGGGTTTTCCCTCGCAGGAACCAAAATTCTCTTAACCTGATATCACAAATCCTTAACATCATATCATGAATATAACAAAAAGTGAACGAATTACTCACAGTTTTCTGATTCTTGAAACTAACTTGCCCAACCGCCATACTCCCATCCTTCTTCAAATTCGACCATGGCGTATAGATAATTGTAATATTATCCTTCTTATTTCCTATCCAAAAATCATCAACTCACATGATCACTCTACACATGTCATATTCTTCTCTCTCGAGCCCCAAAAGCCTTTCTCACCTACCTTCAATAGAATTGGCTTTAGTAAGTTGCGCACAATCCATCAACAGTTTCTCCGGGATAGATTCCCATGATTCTCCCTCATTCATCCGAAGATAAATATGAGCACTTGACAACTTGTCTACGTGAAACCATACATCTTCTTCCAATCCATGCTTGATAAGATCTTCATCTGTGGGGTATTTTAGCATGTGTTTTCAATTTGGGTTCAATTTAATGTATCTCTTACTTTCAAATTTATCTTTTCCAGCATAGATATACGCTGCTGGCGATACTGTGTTAGAAGTGTTAATAATACACCATTTTGTTATATCATGGATCTTTCCATAAAGTTGTACTTCTTTATGTTTGTGTTAAGGTTAAAGTTATCGGTCCAAGTGTTTCGTTTCTGATATTGACCGCATAGGAGGGTCTACCTTGGTCTCCGTATAAAGATTTTCTCCCCTCTCCAATCTATCACCAAATCCAAATAAGCTCCCACTACTCAACAACATGGCCACCAAAACTCCCCACCAGCTGGGCGCACATCCCCCCCTCATTCCTTCTCCCCGACTCCCTCCTCCCCCTCATCACAAAGCGCGGCGTAAAATATGGCTGGACAACCGCCCTCCTCCTCGCTCCCACCCGAACGCTTCAACCAACCTAGCGCAGGTCTCCCATCCTATCCGCCTCCTCAACCGCCGCACTCGCCCGTAAAGAATTCACACTCCCCCTGCGCACCGGTGCCCTCGGTATCAAAAAAGGAATGACGGCACTCTACGATCCAGAAACCGGTGTTCGCACACCTTGCACCGTGGTCCAACTCGATCGGGTGCAAGTCGTAGCTCATAAGACTCGAGAAAAGAACGAGGGTATTATGCAGTTCAAGTCGGTGCTGGCTGGAAACATCCCAGCAATGTTACGAGGCCTGAATTGGGACATTTCGAAGCGAGTAAGGTGGCACCTAAAAGATATATGGCTGAATTTCGCGTGAAGAATGAGGCCGGGTTACTGGATGTTGGGAGGAGTATTGGAGCGGAATGGTTTATAGAGGGTCAGTTTGTGGATGCGAGGTCGAATAGTAGGGGAATGGGATTTGCAGGAGGAATGAAGAAATGGGGATGGGCTGGTCAACCAGCTAGTCACGGTAATTTCTAAAAATCACAGGACGATGGGTAGTGCAGGTGCAAGTCAGGGAAGTGGTTCGAGAGTTCACCCAGGAAAGAGAATGGCGGGACGCATGGGAAATCATCAGGTTACAATTCAGAATGTGAAGGTGTTGAAGGTGGATGCCGAGAAAGGTCTGGTGCTTTTGAACGGGTGTATTGCGGGCCCAGATGGATGTGTGGTGAAGATTCAAGATGCTATTAAGAAGCCATGGCCAAAAGTGCCATCGATACCTGCTTTTGGTGGAAGAAGCTAAGGGGTCAGCTAAAGTAGCTACTGCTGCTGCATGAGTTGAATGTTTTACTTTGTAATATTTGTATGAATACATGGCAGATACAGGGCGTTTCAGAGCAAAAGAACCCTTTAACGCCAATCCAATGACCTTTTTCCATGCAACCGTTAAGTCTACCGTTACCATTTTCACACATCTGGATGTGCTTATGCTTATGCTTGAGTCAGACTGATGATTCATCCTCATCGTCTTCACAATCCACCCCAATTGAACGTATTCTCACTGCTTGCACACTAATTCCTCCATCTCACTTCCCAAAACCCATCTACTCTTTCAAAACCACCAGAGTCCACCCCCATAACCTAACCCTCATCAAGCCTGTCAATCAACCCTCTATCCCGACAAACTCGGCGCATAACTTCCCCCTTCCCGGCTCTGCTGGCCTCTCTTCCACATCCTCAATTCCCTTGAACGGATCCTCCCCATCCAACAAATCAATCTTAACCTTCTCGCTCCCCTCACCTCCCTCCAAACTCCACTCCGTGGTTTCAAACATTCCCTGTCTCGTCGGCCTGAAGCTCGTAAATCTCATCGTCCCGCTTCTCTTCGTCCCTTTAACCTCAAACTGTATATCAATCCTGCCGTTGCAATTGATTCATCTCCCCCCAAATCCACGGCATCTTATGCCGCGAAATATATTTCATCCCCGAGAAATTCACGAGCTTTAGGAGAAGTGCGGAGCGCATAGAGTGTTGAAGATACGACGGAGGAGGAAGATTTTTGATAGTTGAAGATGGCGAGCGTGCTGGAGATTAGAACTGCGATGAATATGGGGATGGAGCGCACCCAGCGCATTCCATTTTCGGGAAGGTCTGGGGATATTGATAGTATAGTCTATATCTCAATCATTCTTTCACCACCCAGTGCAGGGAAGAAGAAGTACCAGGTAGTTCCCGATCCCCTTTCTTCTCCATCAATGGACCATCTCCAGCTTTCGGCGCCGCAATTTAACGTTCTTCTGGACAATATTTCTCGCATTGTGACTCTTAATCTAGGTAAAAATCCTTGCGCTTCGTAATAATCGTGGGTAACATTTTGTAATTATGTATTTATACGACCTTGAAATCGACAGTTCTTAGGTAGCTAAATTCGTAGAATGGAGGGGAGCTTTGAATCGATCATTTCGATTTGACCCGCTAAAAAGTTTCCCTGCAGTGTGGCGTAGCTGCGAGGCTGACAGCCAGTAACAAGGCTCGAGCTCAAGCTTGAGCTCGAGCTTTATGCTTAGTTTCTATGATTTAATGTTTGTCAAGATTTCATACAACAATATCTACATCATACATACTTTTCAGTATGGAACAAACTACATCTCGTCTCCGTAAAACATTTCACTATCCTACAGAAAATGATTCCGATGACTCGTTACCCGAAGCTCTCGATGAAGAAGGTATCTTTGAACCCCGCCATCGATATCCACCTCATGCCATCCCTCCATCACGCCTGCTAACCCCTCTCCCTTATAGAACAAGAAAATCTAATCCAGCATCTCACAGCCCTCCACACAAAGTACAACACCCTCTACACCCGAATCCTCCTCTGTCTCCCTCTCATAAGCATAATCCCTTACTTCCTCACCCTCTTCAACCCAACCACTTCTCTCCTCAGCATCTTATCCATCACCTCTCTTCTATCAACCGCATTTCTCATCTATACATTACCTGCAGAGAAAACTGCGATCTCTATACTAGACAACCTCAATCAGTCAGATAAAAACTCTACCCTGTCGAAAATAAGAGTAAATGGAGTAGACAACGGGCCGCTGGAAACCTACCTCCCAACGCTCAATCTCGTTCTCAGTCTTGTTCTCGGAATCCTAGGAGCTCTCCTCTCAAATCCAAACACCAATCCAAAACGTCTAGCGTAGCTGCGGGTGTGTAGAAAAAGACGTTTTCTGGATGGGCTTCGAATGGTCGCCCCTCGCCATCTATCTTGTCGTACTCATCGCAAAAACCGTAATGGGAAGTGTGAACCCGGAAGAGGAATTGGGGAGTCTGAGATATAAATATAAAGGAGCTTAAGAGTAAGATACGAAAAGTGATTACAATATCAACTCTTCCAATCTCAAAAATTCAGATGATTACATTTCAATCTCTGTATCAAATCTGAAAATTTGATCCTATCATACCGTCTCCTCTCCCATCAAACATTCTTGTTGCTCACCCCCAAGAAATTCCCGCTATTTTCGTATGGAAGTTTTCAGAATTCTAGTTCTGGTACCGGTGCCCTTTTCGGCATTACTCCAATCCCCATTGAGCTATTGAATGCCACATATATACAACGACGTCCCCAAAAAAATCGAACGAACACACGAGAACGTGACCTCTGAAGATGAAGAATCAATACGGGACAGTACCATCCCACCCCATCCAACTCCACTCACCATCCGCACCCTCTCATTAAGCATCCAGACTTACGAACTTGCAAACCTATAAATTACCAAGCTGAAGAAATTTACAAGCCAATAATTCCGTGAACCGAAAATCAAACCATTGGTAAAAATATGCGAATACTGAAACAAACCCTCTTAACCATTTAGCGAGGGGGGGGGGAGGGGACCGAGATATAGGTAGATGGATGGATGGGAAATGTCGGCAGCATTTTATTAGTCTTCTATGACGATGCTGCTGTGTAGAGATTTGGGGTGAGACAGGAGGAGTTGGAGTGGAAAAATAGTACTGGATTGGTAAAGATTGGGGTTTCGAGTGAATGTCAATCATTGAAGCGTAGAATATTTGGACAATAATAGAGGTTCGGATGAAGGGTTGAGTGGTGGATTCATCCTAGTAATATGATCATTTTGATAAATGTCTCTTGTATATGAATAAGACTTCAATGATTCAGATCCATAAGTTTATAATATTCACAACACAAAAAAAATCACAGACCATCTCCTGATTCAGTTTTTTAATTATCACATCTTTGTTGATGCTAGCATGACTAACTCATTACATATCATATTCCCAAGCAATCCCATTATTTAGGCTACTTATTGTACCAAACCATTTACATGTCAATACTCTCATTGAACCTCAACACGCCATTAGCCTTCGAGACCCCATCCACCCCATCCGGTAATCTTGGGAACGGATCGTTATACGATCTCTTATCATCTACCTGCTCTGCAGATTTATCCATGACAAGTACGAGTCCTTGTGATTTGATTGCTTCGATTAATGCTGGTACCATGTCCTATTATTCATTTATTAGTTAATTTACACTTTGATGAAGTTGTAAAGAAGGGTAGAATGTGATGGGATTTACAGAGGGAGAGAAAAGCTTACCAAAAGTCTGGAACAACAAATCAATCCCATGAAATTATTGTTCTTAGCAACCCGAACCGACTCCTTAATAGAAGTAGTCCTCCTTCCACTAATCTCTACGCAACCTTGTTGACCTAATTTTCCTTCGCGACCTAGATCGTTGCATAAGAAAACTGGATAGTTGGGTTGTTTCCAGTTGAGAGCCGTGCAGATTGAATGGCTGTATGAGCTAAAAACAATCGATCTCATTGAATTTGGGGACTGTTCTCGAAGAGTTCTTGCGTGGTCAAAAACTACCGCAAGAAGAGCATCGCCAAATGTATTGATATTTACAACGGGGCCCAGTTGGAAGCGTTTCTCTTCTTCCAAGGTTGGATATAAGATCTGAAGGTTAACATGCATGCATTTAGGCAGCAACGAAAGCGCATCTTCGAGTGATATAGCCGATGCCGCGAGTATAGCATGAATCTCTGTTATATTTTCCAACTTCATTCCAGGTAAAGCAGATAGATCCTTAGTAAGACTTCCTTGAGTCGACCCTGCAGCGATGAATTGGGCATAACTTAGTCGACAAACTTGAGATTCGATACCATTGTAAGATATAGTCCATCGCGGCCAGAGAACTGGTATTCCATCACAAGTATGTTGAACGAATAGTTGAACATAGTCTCCAGACAAACTAGATCCAGTAATAAAGGCACTTGGTCTTGAATCGAATTGACTCGTGGCTTTCCAATAAGTATCGAAATCTGTTATCTCCAGTGGCTTGCCTTGAAATGGTTTGATGACTTGGAAGTTGAAGGTAATTTGACCGATAGCTCTTAAGCGTGGGTCGAATAGAGGTAAACAACAACGACCAGAACTGCTTTCTAATGCTCGAAAGGTACTAGGTAATGCGACAGTCTTTGCAATGACTTTAGCACCATATGTTGGAAAGACATCAAAATCGATGGCGAAAGAATCCAGATTATCAATCTGAAATGAAACAAGCCGGGTATCTTCCTGAAATGGGAGTAAAATATTTTTGGGTATCAGATCCGAATTTTTGGAGGAAATTGTGAGACGCGCTGCGGGGTATTTGCTGTCATGGAAAAAGGTCATCGGCTGCTCTCCACTTTCTTCCACAAAGCTGATTTGGATGAAAGTCTTTGTATCGAGAAAATTATGTCCGTATCGTCGCAGGGGAATGATGGGAGGTGGTAATTCCAGATCAGGGATACCATCAGCATCAATACTCATTGGCACAGGAGCATTGCTTCCCATCATGGGCCCAAGAATTGGAACTGAGATAGATTTTCTACCCCCAGATGATTGTGAGATTGAGGACAAGAGTCTCATACACTCGAGGTATCCTTCCCATGCTGCATAATACATAGCAGAAAGATCTTTTTCATCTCGAATATGAGTTTCAACTCCAAGCTCCAATAGAGTTTGCATACATGGTACATTTCCTTCACTGGCTGCGTGGAAGAGTGGTGTCCATGAGTAGAGTTTGTCGATTTGATTGAGGTCTGCGCCATAGCTCTTCAACAAGAGAAGTAGTTGTGGTGTTTGGCCAGATCGTGCAACAATATGTTGTGGATACAGGCCTTCAGCGTCTGGAAGAATTTTCGCACCATGCCGAAGAAGAAGTTCAACGATTGCAATGGCACCATGTTCGCAGGCCAAATTCAATGGAACATGGTCTGCACTTGATATTGGGTCAATTCTAGCAGAACGTTCAAGTAGTCTCTGAGCACACTCTATATGACCGTGAATAATCGCATGGATAAGAGGGGTAAAGTTGTCGTGGTCAATCAGATCAATTGTACAATGATCCGCTGGAGTGGTGAGGCACATCAGCATTCGCAAATGAAAGAATCCAGGGAAAACATACCATCCAATAATTTCTCCATCATGTCGAGACGTCCATGCATACACGCATAATGTAGTGGTACACGCCCATATACATCAGTTCGGCTAACAATTACCCCCCTGGAGAGTCCCACACCCAATACGAAAAGATTCCCGTAAATGGTAGCTTGATGAAGACAATTGCGCTCGTTGATATCATCTTCAGACTGTACATCAACCAAGCCAGTATCTAACAGTAATTGCAATGACTGTTGTGGGCCTTTGTTAATGGCGGCAAGAAATGTTCGAGTAATTCTTTCCATTAATGCCACATCGCGAGTACCATTGGG